>JAVXUP010002151.1:0-155842 GCA_033070095.1 Escallonia herrerae | reverse complement strand
AAGTAGAAAGTGAGATCCCAAACCTAAAACGCCCACTACTCTGATTCCACCTGTACAACAATAACTTATACTTCGATCCAAATACACTGTCAATGGAAGAAAAGTAATCTCTGTTGGAACGACAGCGCCCAAAACAATTTTAAGCAGAAGAGCTAGTACTACAGTACTAGGGATAGTGAAAGAATTCTTGTCCTCCAATTCTAGAAGACGACATGCGAACCTCACACTAAATTTCCATGGGAGCCCAGTGCTATTGTTCAGGATACCTGGACTTAGATGTATACATACCACACATGGGCTGAACATCATGGTTTATATCCTGTGATGGTCGAATGGAAGTTGCTATCTCCATAACATCCTTTGGCAATTAGTTGGTGAATCAACAGTTCCATCACGAAAATTTTGTTGCGAAATTTGAAGCTCTTTGAATCTGTACGTTTGGCCACGATTGTGTACATCCCTTAAACAGTTGGCCTGGGATGAGAGGCGCTAACCGCTTATGCATGCAGAGGGCAGCTAGATTTTGTTGTTGTAAAGTTTGGTTTTTTTGCCTTGAGATCATAGGTATTAGGTAAGAGCGACTCTGATGGTCCTTACCTAATCACAGGTAGAGGTGAACTCCTTGTAGATCATTGGACATTGAAGGCTGGTTTTGCTAAATTCGCTCTATTGCTTGGATTTCGTTTTGCTACAAATAGGGTGCTTTTCTGTCTTCTCTTTACTTTAAGCACCAATTCATATTTTGTGTTTGGAGAACAACGGAAATGGAAAGGAAATAAATTTTTGGACAATTATATCATTGACTTACAATGAAAAAGGAACTGAGGTATGTTGTTTCAAGTGTGCTAGTGCCACCACGTGGTGGCGGTGGCGGTGGCAATAGTAGCAATGGTAGCGGTAGTTATCGTGGTGGCTGCGGCGGTAGTGGTGGTGGTGACATCAATAGTGGTGGCAAAAGTGGTGCCGGTGATGATAGTAAAAGTGATGTGGCGGTAGTGGTGGCCGGCAATGGTGGCAATGGCGGTAGTGGCGGTGGCGATGGCGGTGGCAATGGTGGTAGTAATAACGATGGTGGCGGTAGTGGTGGCGGTAGTGGTGGCGCTGGTGGCGCCAGTACTGGTGGCAGTAGTGGTGCTAGCGGTGGTATTGGTGGTAGTGGTGACAATATAGTGGTGGCGACAATGGTAGTTATGAAAGTAGTGGTCGCGGCGGGGTGGTGGTAGTAGTGATGGCGGCAGTGATAATGGTGGCAGTGGTGGCACCGGTGGCGCTAGTGTGGTGCCGATTGTGGTAATAAAAGTGGTGGCTGTTATGGCAATAAGACGGTGGTAGTGGGTTCATTGTTGGAGAGATCCAAAAAAAGATAAGGGGCTAATTACACATATGTTCCTGAGGTTTGAGGGTAATTACACGCGAGAACAATAGTTTGCAATAATTACACTTATGTCCGTTGACCAAACAGAATTGAAAAAACCCTAACGGTTTTGATAAAAAGACTTTGTTGCCCCTGAATTGAAACCTTATTTATTTTCCAATGCCATTATTTCATCTTCTTTCATTAATTCCAATACTCTTCATCTTATTTTTAATACCATTAATGTCATTACCCCCCCCCCCCCCCCGCGCCCCCGCCCCCAACCCCATTTCTATTTTAAAACTTCCCGCAGCACCCCTTCATCGGCGATTGCCTCACCGCCACCACCACCTCGTGAGACGGAAGCACCTCAGCCTCGCCCTAAGCTACCTAATCGCCGTTGGATATGCTCCGTCGCACCGCCTCCAAGACAACCGCTGTTGGGATCTTGGAAAGACGGGGGTCACGATGGCTTGGGAAGGGAGGGACTGGGGACGGTGGCAGTACATTGGGATGACGGAGGGGCTGCCGCTGGGGTGGGATAAGGGGAGGGCTTCTGCAACCACTTCGGGAATTGAAACTCCCACTGGTGAATCTTCCGGCAGCAAGATCTCCCACCGCGCAGATTAGGGGGGGTGGAGGTCGACATGGGTAAGGGGAGGGGCAACGGCGGCATGGATTTGGGGGAGGGGGCGGCGGCGGCGTGGATTTGGGGGAGGGGGCGGCGGCGGCGTGGATTAAGTTAGGGTTGGAAGGGAAGAAAATTAAGGTTAGGGGTTGGAAAGGATGAAAATTAGGGTTTCCTTCAAAAAAAATTGAAAGCTTTTGTAATTAAAAAATATCATAATATGATTTGTAATATTGTATAAGGGTAGTATTGTCAATTTAAAAATACATGATGATGACATAAGTCAAAAGTATATTTTTTAACGGACCTTAACGGATGGACACGAGTGATACATTTGAAACACTTTTGGTCACGAAATGTTACATTTTGAAACTTTGTGTCTTTGACTGTAATTACCCCCTAACCTCGGGGACATATGTTTAATTATCCCAAAGATAAGATATGTAAATAATTACTTTTAATTCAAATAATTCAAACCCATGAAATCTGACGATTTATTATCGAATTTCACACTATAAAAATAAATACAGTCAAATACCATGAACTCTAATTCCTTTTTTTAATGTTTCAAATAACAAAATTTGAGTATTTGAAATAAAATCTCATGAAATCCATGATTCCAAACACACCCAACCGTGGTCATGACACAGGAATTTTAGTGTGCCGCTAAAAACTTATTCGATTTAACTTCTTCTCGGTTAGTTTAAGATAAATAAAAGCATTTAATAAAGGAGAAGAACCAACAAATGGAGGGACGTATGTAGTAAGTTCTTCAGCCTCACTATCAGGATGAAGTAAGCCTAGATATGGGCAGGATGGGCTGCCATGGATCGAGTGAGTTTGGGGCGAAGTTGGTTGGGGGGCTACCCCAATTTTGTCAATCCTAGTTGCACTCACCTTTTGAACAATCTCACCTAGGAAATAGATTATTATTATTATTTTAACTTTTGTTCAATTCTTAGACGTATCTACTTTCTCTCTCTAAAAAGTTTTGCTCTTACTTCTCACTAAATCTCACCTTTACAGAACACTGATGGGGGAGGGGTTGGGGCTGGCTGGTAGCCCTCTCTCCCTTTGTTCTTTATTTTCTTTAGCTTGGTTGTGTTTATAGTTGGTTTTGCAAGGTGTTTTTTTTATGGTGGTCAGTGGTAGAGTGGGCGGGGAGTGGACAGCGACTCAGGATTAGCCCTCGTACCTTCTTTAGATCCATGCGATTGGTGGTGTCGGCTTGATTGCGTCAAATCTTTTCAAATCGAAGATCTATTTTCGATCTATTCGGTCCAAAATAATCCGAACGTGGCAGCCTTAAGATGGACAAAGGATGAATCAAATTTGGGCTAAGTGATCCTTTGTCGGCGGTGCTAGAATTCATGCAGGCGGTAACAGGAATCTTGGCTGTTGAATGATCAAATCCACAATGGTCGAGATCCAATCCTGCTGTTGAGTCCAAGCTTATGCGATGCTCACCCTTGAATTTCTCTCTCACTGCCACTTCTTGACTTGGTTTAGAGTGTTTTAGGGTCTGTGGGGTTTAAGAAAATTATTCAATAGCCACGTGGCATTTCGGCGGGCGCTTTGGGGTGTCTTTTTTTCCACTCCACCTTTTTGTTTACCTAGGTGTATTTAGAAGTCTAGCCATGGTGTCCTTGGGAGGAAGGGGTTGGGGGGGATGGGGAAAGGGAGGGTTTGAGGCATGGTCTCAATCTCTTCTCGGTAAACAATTTTGTGGGAGGGGTTGGAGTGCTTAGGACCTCCTTTACTTTGGTGTGGATTCCTGTTGTTTGTGTTTGTAAACTCTCCTTTTCAACGGCAGGATACGATGTTGCTCGGAAGTGGTAGAGTGGGGGTGGAAGGTTGTGGATTTTGCTGTGATGGGGAGCCATTGCTTGATTCCAGTGGATGACAGGTTCACCACCTGCTCGTGCGGCTGCCTGCGAATGTACTTTGCGGTTGTCTCCTCTCCTTTAGTGACTATAGAAGTTTTTTTTTATTTTTACTAACTTTTGTAAGTCATGGTATGTCATGACTCTGTCATAGCTGCATGATGGAAAATGTAAAGTAAAAAAAAAAGGCTGTTCCAACAAATATGTTGTAACTTTTATTTATCAATTTCATTCTCTCATTTACTAAAAAAAAAGAAGAAGAAAGCTTTTAGTTGTTTATTTAGATGTTTGGTAGTTGATTCAGTAGTTAAGGTCAATTCAGATGTAGATATCAATTACTTTTAAAAAATGAGTCAAAGTCAAACAGTCAGTGCTCGGCATTCCAAAGAATGACTTCACGTAACGTAACATGGCCAAACTTCAGCGTCAAGCCTTGTCCGAACAAGCTTCCTCTCGATATGCAATTGCTACTAAATTCTTTTCAAAACTGCCGCTATGAGTCCACAGATTTAAGATATCTGTTGCCGAGAAGTGCTAAAAAGTGCCTTTGGTCGAATTTTGCAACCAAAGGTTTGAAGCAAAATAACTAATCTGTGAGTCTGGTCTGGAGTGTGTAATTGGCAAACAGCCCAAATCTCCCTCGCTTCTAGACCATTTTTTCTCCCACACAATGTTCACTCCCGCCATCTCTGTCACAACTACTGTAACTGCACTAACCAACGTTAAGGCAGCCTCGCTCGCCATAAACCCCAAGCAGCAAAACCCTCTCAACACGACCCTCAAATCCCTCTCAAGATCAGGCAAGCTGGAAGAAGCCCTCTCCCTCATCGAATCCCCACCGTCCAAACCCACCACCGGCCAACCGGATCTCGACACCTGCTCCTCCCTCCTCCACGCCTGCATCTCCCAAAAGTCCCTACACCACGGCCAGCGCCACTGCCTCCACCTCCTCCCTCAAGAAACAAAAACCTCCTTAATAACCCCTTTTAAAGACCAAGCTAAGAAACTCAGTTAGATGATAAAAAAACTAATTCAAATGCTTAGTTATCTTATCCCGTATTTGTGTATATTAATGGCTAGGCACTATTATATATCATCCTGACAATGCCCAAAGCTTATTCATTCTTTCAGCTATTACAAGCTCATCACGCTTTACGCCGTTTGCGGCCAAATCGACGAAGCTCGCCGTATTTTTTGACGATGGCATTGGGGCAAGTCGCATACCCGAGTCGGTGTGGGTGGCTATGGAAATTGGGTATTCGAGAAATGGGTGTTTTCAAGAAGCTTTAGTTCTTTATTGTGACATGTTGTGGTGGTGTGTCCGACCGGGTAACTTTGCATTTTCGGCTGCTTTGAAGGCGTTTTCAGCTTTGTTGGATTTACGGGTGGGTCAAACGGTTCATGAACAGATTGTGAAGTTTGAGGAAGAGCCTGACCAAGTTGTGTATAATGGTTTGGTTAGGTTTTATGGGGAGTGTGGGTGTTTTGATGATGTACGCCATTTGTTTGACGAAATGCCTTGTGGGAATATTGTTACTTGGAACTCATTGATAGCTGGGTTTGCTGTGAGAGACCATTCTTTGAGGTTTTTAGGAGGATGCAAGGAGAGGGAGTCGGGTTTAGTTGGGTTATGTTGACTACTATTTTGCCGGTCTGTGCAAGGGTGACTGCGCTTTATAGTGGGAAAGAGATACATGCGCAAATTGTGAAATCTGGTGAAAACCGGATGTGTTGGTGTTGAACTCGCTTATGGACATGTAAATGAAATGTGGTGCCATGGATTTTTGTAGGAAAGTGTTTGCTTGGATGCAAAGGAGAGATTTGACGACGTGGAACGTCAGGCTTAGAGGTTGTGCACTGAATGGGTGTATGATGGAGGCAATGGAGTTATTCAGTGAGATGGTTGTGTCTGGTTTTCGTCCAGATGGAATCACTTTTATTGTGTTGTTGTCAGGTTGCAGTCATGAAGGGCTTACAGATGAGGGGCAAACTTTGTTTGATAGAATTCGGGTAGAATCTGGTATTTCGCCAACCTTGGAGCATTAAGCTTGTTTGGTAGATATATTAGGTAGAGCTGGGTTAATCAAGGAGACATTGGAGGTTGTGAAAAGTAAGCCGATGAAACCAAGTAGCAGTATCCGGGGTTCATTACTCAATTCGTGCCGACTATATGGCAATGTTTCTCTAGCAGAGATTGTTTCAACAAAGTTGTTTGAGCTTGAACCCAATAACCGAGGGAATTACGTGATACTATCAAACATTTATGCAAAAATGCAGGGATGTGGGCAGGTGTCAAGAGGGTGAGGGAGATGATGATAAAGAGGGAAATCAAGAAAGAGCCTGGCTGGGTTGGATGCAGCTGAAAAATAGAATGCAGACTTTCATTGCTGGTGGGTGTTTTGAATTTCGTAACTCCGATGAGTATAAGACAGTTTGGAATGAATTGATGGAAGCTGTAGAAGTAGTCGGATACGTCCCAGATACAAGAGCCGTGCTTCATGATGTAAATGAGGATATAAAGACAGAATGGGTGTGTGGGCATAGTGAACGGCTTGCAACAAGGTTTGGGCTCATCTACACTGGATCAGGAATTCCAATTAGGATCACAAAAATCTTCGTGTTTGTAAAGATAGCCATTCTTGGATGAAATATGTGTCAGTGATTACAAGGAGAGTAATAATCTTGCGAGACACAAAATGCTACCACCATTTTGAAGAAGGATCGTGTTCTTGCAAGGATTATTAGTGATTTCTCCATCAAAGCTAGTATATTAAAATTTTGTAAGTTCCTTCTTTTGACATACCTTTTATGGAGAACCTATAGGTGTAACCTTTTGCTCAATACTAAGACTGGCAAGAAATTCTTCAATTTGTTCTCGAAATAGATGGTTCATAGGATTTTCCTGAATATTCTAGTGTCTTCTACCCATGTGTGTGCGTGTGTTTCCACGGTACACATTGCAAAAGTTTAGAACAAGAAATATTCCTTCAGAGACTCGTAACTTAACAATGTCATCAGAAATTATGTAGGAAGTTGCGTATCAAAATTTGTTTTGCACGTAAAAGCTAACAAGGGATGTTAAGAACCTAACTATGCACACTGTGGTAAGTTGCGCTTCATATTTTGCTCACATATAAGTGAAAACAAGGGGATGTAATGAAAACTTCTGGAATGCCAGAAATACCTTTCTCTCTTTCCTTATTAATTAGACATCTCTCTCTCTCTCTCTCTATCTCTGTGGTATCTGGCATCATAAATCTAGCTCTACCTGCCTCATAGAGCCAATGCCTCAAGTATTCCTCACCTAAAAACATGCAAATCGGTTGCTCTGCTTCATCTACAGGAGTGCAATTAGAAAGAAGAAAAATGGAAGGCTAAGAAAGGATGCAAATATTTTACTCAAGAGACAATAGTGCAGATTAAACTTGCTTGTTACGACCAAAACAAGAAAGGTATGCGATCTCACGTCTATCTAACATTTATTCCTAATTCCCTTTTCACTTCCGTTCTTCTTCTGTTTCTTTCTTAATTCCCCTTCGACATTTGGACGTGTTATCCCATTTTTGCGGACATTGAAATTCTACGCTGATCGGTTACGTGGCACTTGGGTTTATTCCTTTGTATCCTAGGAATCTACGAGGGGCTACGTTTAAGTGAATAAATTTGACTTTGCCTCATAGAAGAAGCGTCTGCACAAATTTCACTATAGCCGATGTAATCATGTGGAAGTAGCCAACAAATTGAACTACCTTAATTCTTGTCTGTTTTTTGTGCTCTATATACCTTCATTATGGCAACTTTTGATTGGGCTGATAAAAGGTTGATTTTGTAATCTTGGGCAAAATGCTCTGTGGTTGCTTCTGAATGGCTTTTTTGATTTTTAGTGGTTGCTTCTCATGGCCTATAAATCTAAAAGAGGGAAAAGCCCGTTCTTAGAAGGTAAAGCATAACTATCTGAACTTTCTCTAGGATAAAATAGTAAAGTTTTTAGACGAGAGATAATGCTTCACCCTTAGCAATAGATATTACTATTACCCCGTCGTTGTACATTGTGTCAGATGTTAATTGCGCATTTTTACTATTTGAAAGTATCCTCTTCGTTTATGGTACCAATGCCAGCTTTTATTGTTATGGAATTATTCTCTCTGGGCACTATAACCTCATTCAGTCTTCAGAAACTAGCGTGTTGAAGAGTTTAATATGTATAGTTGTTCCACTGCAAAGAAGTTACCCAGTTGATACTGATTGGAGGATCAGGTTTTGGCAAAAGGCACCATTAACATCAGGTTCAGCTACTTCTTGAAAGAACAAAACAGGTAATTGCCAAATGTCACCCTCTATGAGAACATAGTTATTTCAAGTTGGAATAGCATCAAATTCCACTGTGCTCATGAAATTCTATATTTTTGCTTCCATCCGAATGCCTACTGTAAGCAGTTCTCTATGTAGTTTCTGTGTTCTGGGGCCTGTGTGATATCTTAGACTGGCTCAAACTTTAGCCTTTATACTTTGGGTGGCTTTTGTCTCTACTGTGATGAAGATATTTTTGTGCTTGCAATACTGGCCTAGGTCTTTAGCTGTAAGAATTGATCACTGATCTCATCCGTCCCCTTAGATGCCTTTCAGGTAAAGTGTGGTGTGATAGCAAAACCATGAAACAACAAAAAATAAATCTCAAAATTTATCCCACCTCATGGAAAAAGTTTAATGTTTTCTCTATCAACAATCCGCAAACCCAAAAACACCTGCTAACCAAAATTATATTCTAATCCTCTAGTCCAACAGTTATGCAAACTGAAGTGTATTACATACTCGTTTAGAAAAAAACAAGATCGGATCCTATGACTTTCAGTGAGGTTTAGTTCATTGGAAATTTCCACCAAAATGTCCCTGGAAATCAACATTGAGTATGGATAGCATCATTTCCTTACATTAACTATAAGTAACCATCGAATTTAAATAAAACCTTGTATAGGGCTTGTGAAATAAAATGCTGCAATCTCACTCTTTTCTCATAACAAGAGGTAATCTCACAAAGAAAGGCCATATATAGAGCAGAAAAGAAACAGTAAACATAAGAAAAGCTGACACACTCCAAGTGGTTGGGATTTGACTTTCTCAAATCTAGTTGAGCATCTCAACGGAACTTGTGGTTCTGAAATAACCACACTGATGCATTTACAGACTTAACGGCCTGTGAACTCTGAATATGAGGCAGTGGCCGTTGATGAATTAGTATATGTGGATGTGTCACCACTAATTTTGTTATCTGAATTGACGAAGTTAGACCTCCTTGGTGGATTTTGTTCCAGCGAGCGATCACTTATAAGCAAAACAACAACTTCGGACATTGTTGGTCTCAAAGAAACATGTTGAGTGCACAACAATGCAATCTCCATGATCTTTTTTACATCTTCTGCACTGTAGTCATTTGGGTCGAGAGTCTTGTCAACCAATCTCAAAGGTGTATCTATCTCATAGAGTTTCCAGGCCTGTTATGCCATGATGCCAGAGCACAAAGCAAGCACAGTTAGCAAATTAAAAAAAATGAGTTTTGGTTAATCATAGGGTATTGGGTTGGGAACTATTAAGTTGCTGTAGAAAATTGGATATATTAGTCTAGTGTAAGGACTTACGTGTTCAAGGAGGAATTCAGCATCATTTGTAATATTCCCTTCAGTGCACCTTCGCCCACTTATGGTTTCTAGGATCACTACACCAAAACTGTAGGTGTCAACTTTCTCTGACAACTGTCCCTGGATTGCATACTCTGGTGCCGTGTAACCCCTGTTTTATGAGAATCACTACTTATTAGAGAGCCCCTAATTCCTATCTGGAGCAATGCAGTGGTACGATCCATGTTTGAATCGGCCATCGTTGTGTCCCATTTGTTAGGCACAAGGAGAGAAAGGCATTTAGCAGTGAAGCTATGTTACCTAGACTCTTCAGAATGAGTGAAGTATCCGTGTCGGACACTCGATGGTTGGGCACGGGTATGGGATATGTGTCTGACACATCTCATAGGATATGGTACTATGATCACCATCTTATAGTGTTTCGTTTATTTCGTTTGGCTTGGAGATGGTATAAGGTCTTAATTAAAATCACGTGCGTCACAGAAAACACAATTTTACCTAAGAAATAACTAAAAACTAATAATTGAAACGAATCTGTTGCCGTGTCCCCGTGTCTTGAGTTTCAAAAATTAGACGGATCCGACACTTGGACACGTGTCCGACCCGGACACTCGTACCGAGTCCATGTAACATAGCAGTGAAGTATATCATAATCTGACTTACAAGGTCCCAGCAAATCTGGTGCTAAGATGAGTCTGATCTTCAGGAAGAAGCCTCGCCAACCCAAAATCCGCAATTTTGGGCTGAAAATCATCATCCAGTAGAATATTGCTGGATTTTATATCCCGATGGATGATACGAACATGAAACTGCTCATGTAGATATGCAAGACCCCTAGCTATGCCAAAGATTATATCAAACCGTTGTTTCCAGTTTAGAGTCCCTCTTTTATCACCTGTCCGTCAAGAAGATGGATACATATAAAACCTTTATTGCAAGTCAATAACAATATTTTGTTGTTATTTAGAATTTTCTCTTCAAACATTTTGTGATCGCATGACTTCACCACTTTACTTTATTGGATATGTTTTCAGTTTAGACTCTCCTCTAGGATTGAAAGCCTTTCGACACTTCGCGTCTTATCATGATGAAGCTGCTATGAACTAATTGCAACAGGCCAAGGATTACATGACTAATTTAAAATTCCCAATAGTCTCCTCTAGGAGAGGATCCGCTGGGATGGGGCTGTAACACTTCATCTCTCATCAGAAGTGTTAGAGTTTGATATTCACCTTAAAATACCCTCCTAAAGAACTCAAGGGTACCTACTTGGGCTATCTTTTAAGTGGCAGGGCCATCGTCCAGGTTGTTAATGTATCCTCTGAGCTGACTCGTTGGGTTGTGGGTGGTTGTTGGAAACGATGTTGAAACTCGGGTATATCCCACATCAAAAAGACGGTTGAAGGGTTGTCCACGTAGGCTACAGGGGATGTTTCTAGGCTGTGTGTGATCAAAATAAGTTTGGACTTAGCAGGATGCTAGGGTTCAAAGGTTGAAAGATTTCAGCACCGCATTCAACATCGGGCGAGCATTGCTTAAAATTAGCCCCAAAAGACCCAGCCAAGGAACTCATCAGTACCTTCTTGTGTAGCTTGTTTATGGGAGGCAATGCTCTGTGGTGGGGCTCTGGTTTCACAACGTTACAGAGACTAACATATATCGGTAACTTATTCACCAAAATTGGTCTGCAAATCAATCCTTTTGGCAACGCCTACTTCCTTTCTTGTACTAAAAAGTTGGTACCTCTAGCAATTTACTAACATAAACTCCAGAGGAAGAAACAACAATATTGAAAACATACTTCAGGTTGAACCTTTTTAAGTCTCATGCCTTGCACCTGCTTTAAACCTGCCCCAGCCCCCAAAACAAATGCAATTAACTTAACTTTACATAACAAAATAGAGCTAAAGAATTATAGCAGTAAAAGGAAAATGAGAGAAGACGTACATGCTCCAAAGATCTTAATATTTAAGAAGACTTTCCACGTTGTCAATGTTCTAAATAGCTTGAAAGGAAGTAAAGGCCAACTTACCATATAAGAATCTATCGAGGCTTCCATTTCTCATGTATTCGTAAACAAGCAGTAGATCTGGTCCTTTGCTGCTACATCCTAGGAGACGGATGAGATTTCGGTGATGAACATTGCTTATAAGCCTAACTTCACTCTCAAAGTCTGCTTTTGCTCTACCAGTGGTTATAGCTAGTTTTTTTACTGCAACAATACTCCCATTCTTTACGATTCCCTGTTCCGTGACATCGAGAAGAAAACATATCACGATTATGTCAACAACCAACAAAAGAACAACAGAATTTGGAAAATGTGGCAACTCCATGGCTTCAAAGATGATTTCAGATGGCAGACAGAAAAGTTACATTGTTAAATGATGAATAAATGTTATTTGACTATTAAGAAACTGTACCTAGGTTTGAAAAACTACGTTCTTCGATATAACAAGAATTACTATCCGTCAGCTAATGTTAACTGTTGATTTACCTTGTAAACATCGCCAGAACCACCTTCTCCTAGCTTGTATTCTTCACTAAAGTTGTTGGTTGCTGATTTCAAAGCTTTGTAACTGTAAGTTACTGGTCCTTGCAACTCGGTTGCCCCTCGTATATTACCTAGTAAATGAAAAATTACAGATGCCTCAAATATGTTAGATCAAAGGGAATGCATAAGATTCAGATTAAATCCATGATAAATGGAAACAGAGTCATCTACCCAGTGACAGACGAATTTACAAAAGAATCAGTGTAAATTTAGCAGCTTATTGCCTTCAGATTGAGCTTGAGAAATAAAAATCACTTAAAATTGCATACAAACTAGCAACCCTTAGTTACCTCTTCGAGCCGCCTTTGGCTTTTCTGGTAGCAGATACCATATAAAGAAAGCAAGTATGAGTAAAAGAAGGCCTCCACCACCAACCACACCGCCAATGACGGCTTTCTTTTTGCTTGATTTTCCTGCGGATGTACAAAATCACCAATACTGTCTTTGACAATGCACTGTAGATTGGATCAAATTATTAACTCTAAAAGTTATGTCTACTATGATCCCCGAAAAATTTCTGTGCTTCTAGCAGTTGCTTATTCTAAAAGGATAAAAGCAAATCAGCACAGCTGAAGAAATACTCCAAGTCTATAGCACCAGTAAGACTAAAATTACAAACCGTCTTTGTTGCGTCTAGTCAACATCAAGGCAGAAAGCGTAATACTGTGAGACTGCATCAAGAAGAAAAGGCAAGAGAGGACAAGGAAAATGAGAAATCTCTCATTGGGGAATGAATAGAGAGAATATCTCACCTCCTCCCAGGAAGGGTGTGATGTTAGTTGTCTGGTTATCAGAAAAAAATGAGGCATCCGAGTACCTCAGGAAACATCCTGAATCAATAGCACTTCCCTCAGCCCGCGGTGGACAACTTCGTATATTGGAATGTGCCACTGTCAAGCAATCTAGGCAACCACTCTGGCTCACTGTTTCTGCACATTGTGCCACGGCATATACTGTTGCACCACTACCAGTCAGTCCCCTCGTAGTCGCTGCATAGAAACCATTTATCCTTGGTGTCGCACTTACAAGATCTGTTAAGAGACCTTCCACTGCTGCATTAAAAGCAGTCGCCTGAGATGCTGTCTGATTGCTACATATCCCAACATTGCCTGGCTGAGTACTCTGATCATAGAAGCCATTGCTCTCATACCTGAATAAAAGAAGCTTTATTTTAATTATTTGATTTGATGAGTAAAAAAGAGAAGATTTATTAGTAATAATTCTCTATCGAGTATATAAATGGCTGTCATCACCCTCTCTATTTCACAGGTTCATCCCAAAGACACTGCAGAGAACCTATAGGACCTCTCTAGTAACTAATCACTTTCCATGTCTTAAAAACTACCAAATAATTTGAATAAGAGCATTACCACAGGCAGAAGTACCGGTCAACAATTACCAGCAAAGAGAAAGATTATTGATGGAAAACAAGGACAAGATGCCCCATAGATCCGCGTATTTTGTCCCTTAGCCTTTTTAGACCAATTTACAAAGATTATAACCCTTGTGCCTATTTGTGATTAAACAATTGAGTACGCTCTTGTACTAGCAGCATAAAAAGTGAATAACTTCCTGCTGTTTCTATCCTTTATTTCAGCTATTTTTATCTGACCCCTAGAGTATGTATGCTATTGAATATTTCCGGAAAATTAGAGCGTAAACAACCTAGAGGGACGTGGTTATAGACCAGCATTGTCATATTCTTTTTGCATATATCAAAAAGTTAATTCTAGAAAGACTATATTGTGACAGGCGAAATATGAAAGCGTCGCCATCTTTCTTACAAGATCCATTAGATGAGTATCCAACAAGTTATCATGAGTCATATCTGAGTTGATCACAGTTTGAAGTTCTCTAATTCCTTCTTCTTGATAAATCATCCGTGTAAAATACTCATGCTCACTTAATGCTTTTGTAAATTTGTACGGTTTAGTTCCAATTACTGTACTTTACAAGTTACAGTCAGGGACAAGAATGACAACATTTTCTGATACTTTGTCCTAGTCTAGTGTCATTTTATGTGAACTTGAAGTATTGCCAAGTTGTATTTGGATATTCAGCGGCATACTTTCCTTATAACTACTTGAGTTTGAATATGCTCGTGTGTAATTACTTTGGTTTAGTCGACCGCTAGAGTTATACACATGTAAGACCCCACTATTTTATTTAGGCCACTATTTTAAGAAAATAATTATAAGTAAATAAAGTTAGTGCCTTTTTGTAATCTTAGAATGTTTTGGCTGCACTTTGAATAAGTACTCAAAGTTGGGGGGTCTTTTTGGTAATTTTGCATATTAGGGTTTCCTTTTAAGTTACGATTGAGAGTTTCAGCCCTTGGGGTTCTTCTGCTTCTTCTTCCTTTAGTGCTGAGACAGCAGGGGAGAAGGCTTGGGCAGCTCGTTTAATTTCTAATGGCGGTGCTTTGTGGATTTTGCTACCAAAGAACTTGATTAAAGTAAGGGTTTTCCAATTTTTGCTGCGGTAAGGTTTTCTTTTAGTTTCTTGATATGCTTAGGGTCTCATAGCATGATTTAAGTTAAGAATTTTCCTTGGATTGCTGTGTAAAATTGGATTCTAAGACAGCCCTTTGTGAATCTTTAGGTTGTTGTGAACTATGTCATCACCAAACTCTTTCCTATGCCCTATACAAGTATACTGTTCACTTGCCATGCATGCCAATATCTAATTCAGCCTCTAATTCATATGGCAATCATTAAAATTACAAATGCCATGTTGTCTCCTTTGTTCTTGTGAACGCTATAGTTTTGACTGTATTTCTCATGGGGTTAATTGTTCAAGTTCTAAGCCTTGGAACTATTACTAGCGTATATAACCTCCTCCTGCTGTTTTGATTTCTGTTAGTTTTGGAGTAATATTGCCCTCATTAGTTATGCATTTATAGAGTCATTGGCACAATCTGTTTTACCTCTCCAGGTGTTCCTTTAGATATTTGCTGAATTCTTTCCTTTGCAATTTGATATCGTGCCAATTTCTGAATTTTTCCAGCAGCGTAATTGTTTGTTTGTTCTTTCTGTTTCACTTTGCTGGGTACAGTTCCATGGCTGGACAGTACCAATAAGACTTCCTTGTTAAAATTCTAAACATGTCCAGATCGAACCTATAGTGAAATGGCTGTTTTTTTTGGTTGGTCTCTGCAAATTTTTCAGTATTCCACCCCTGTTAGCCAGTGCACTAATGCTGTCCCTACACAGTGCATAGGCTTTTATGCAGAAAGTCCTATTTCCGTTTGTTTCTTGGCCACTTCAGCTCATGCTTTCGGCTCTATCCTTGTATTACAGCCTATGCACGTGTTTGTATCTAATTTAGTCATTGAATTCATGGAAGTCAATCCTCCTTTCAGCCCTTGTTCCTTGGTAAGCTGGACACTCTTTCTAGGTGGTTGTTGCTGTGTAGTTTAGTGGCATGTGTTGGTACAATACTTATTCTAAATCCCACAAAAGGATTGTTGTGTCCTTAATTCTATAAGCTGAATTTCAGCATCCTTTCTATGTCATAGATGCTGTTTCGTAGTATTCTAATTGGAAATCTTATGCCTTTATATTTTTAATCATCATTGAGGCTTCTAATCGTTATTGTGTCGCGAATTTCTTGTTAAGGTAGTACCATTTCTTGCTACGTTATTGCTTAACCTTCCTTGGCTTTGGAGTCCATTGAAAAAGTGTTACGCTAAATTTGTATCGGTCTCTGCTACTGAATTAGTGTGCCATTAAATGTATATGATCATTAATCTTGATAACTGTTTCTTAAAAGGGGAGTCTTTCGTAGTCGCTCCGGTGACTTTTGTAGTTACATGGTAACTTTTGTTCACCTAGTGACTTTTGCAGCTACCTTAATGGCTTTTGTAGTCACTTTTAGTGACTTTTGGATAACCCTCTTGACGACGGCTATTATGCTACCGGTATGCGTTTTGTACTTTCGGGTTTTGTGTTCGATTTAGTCCTTTGGACCACTTAATGATCATTTCGCATATTTGCTTGGCCTTATTGGTATCGTCGTCATTCATTTGTTATCACTTGTTCGTTAAATCTTTGGCTTTGTTTTGGACTATGGATTATGGTGTTGCTTCCCATTTGGCTTCTCCTTACTGAGCTATTCGAGTTCACCCCTCTTTGTTTGCTTTGCCCTTATCACAGGTAGCAGATGTGACTAGAGGCTTTGGCATGCTTTGGGGAAATTAGAGCATTTATTTTGTCATTGCAATTGAACAATGCAATTCATTTCAGAACTTTACCCAGATGTTGGTAATATGATTTGAGATTAGAATTTTGTAATGACTATTAGACTTGGTTATTATTTGGTTTTAGTGGATTTTGAAGAGGACGGATTCTAATTAAGTTTTTGATGGAGATATTTTTGTCGCTAATGGATTAGATGCTCTGTCTTATACCTTGTTGTGATTGAAAAAATTTAATGGAATGTGTGTCACTCCAGTGTTTGAATTTTAGTAACGGCATCCAAAGTCGGGGGCGTTACAACACTAGCCTATATTACGAGAGCAGTCTTATACACAGTTGTATATCTTGAGTTCGACCTTTATCGGTTCAAGGGCACAGCATTGTGTAATGGGCAATTTTTTTGCAATCTATTGTGTGTTGGTTTATTTTCAGGGAAACTCAAGTATGCTATTTCTATGTTGCTTATCAGCTACATATGAATCACTTGTAATTGTTGTGTGTAAAAGACTTATCTCCGTTGACGTGTCAAAGGAAGTTACCTGAGGAAGCAGCCATCATATATGACACGAGCGCCATTGGCAGCAGAGCAGTTGCGTATCAGAGAGACAGCAGCGTCAAAACATGCTACACAGTCTGCTGTGGCCAGGTAGTTCCTGCACTGAGCCATGGCATATACAGGGTCCGAGGTCCTCGCCTGCTGTGCTGTTGCAAAGTGTGTGCTGTTAGTCAGCTGGCTTCTGAGGTCCGCAAAGGTTGCGTTGCGATTGCTGAAGAAATCGGACAGGTTGGTTGCGTTGTACTGACTGCACCCTCTGTTCAACAGATTAGTTTGCGGGTCTGACATTACCGGTCCAACAGATACAAAAAGAAGGATGGCCACCATCCTCCACCACCTCCGCTGCCAAGACGACCACCCTGCCGCTGCAGGCATCCCCATCATTATTCTCGATGGCTTGATTGAATGAGATTCAACAAAAGTTAGCTGCAAATACAGTAAGAGAAGGCTAGCTCATGAATATAACAATTGAAAAGCTTGACATACTTGGTGCTATATTTTAGTTCTTGATTAAACTGATTAGTTTAGTGACGAAAAAATAGAAGCTTCTTAATTATTATAAACTTAATTACCAAGGACATGACATGATGAATCTTATGAATGGCACTCACTATAATTCCTTAGGTTTATTGCACCTAGTGGTTGACCAAATCCTTTTGGAGTTTCTGCATTGTTTCAAAGTCAGTTATCTTGTACTCCGTGCTGTTTCCGTTACCACATATGTATGGTAAATTAAACATTATAAGAAAATAATGAAGATTTAGAGGGTGTTTGAGATTGATTGTTGAATGGTCAAACTTTATTAAATTCAGATTAAAACAGATATTGAAATGTTTGGCAAAAATAAATAAATAAATTGTTTAATTTGCTTTAGCAAACCCTCATTTTTTTTTGAAATTATGATTTAATCAGATTTGACCACTAAAATTATCAATCATATAAACATGCATTAAATGACCCTTTTAGAGCTTAAAGCAGTACTATTTGGTCATTTTGCCACATTGAACCTACTTTTATCCATTTTTATTCAAAAACCTTCAATTTTCTTATTGTTAAAATAGATTAAAGCTGATTTTAAAAATCGATTCCAATGAAATCCGTATCTAGCAACTTATACTATATATGACCGAGGGATCAAAGGAAATCCTCATCAAGAGAGCCAAGGTCACAGCTCGTATGAGCACTACTATGCTGGTCCAGCATTGAGTGCGGACACTTTTTTTCAAACATAACAATAATGATGCATATAAATAAGTCCATAATTTGTCACGATAGTTGGAAGATTCTGCTTACTTTATTTTAATTGCTCTATCAGTCATTATTTATCCACTTGCCGGCAACTGTTGAAGAATATTAGTCTACGGTTTGGCAGTCCACGGGGTCGAGGTTTCTTCTCCCCGTAGGCGATGCCAATTCTGTTTTATTCATTATCTGATCGTAAGGTTAATTCATATCTTATAACCTCAAACTCTGAAATAAAAATCATATACTTTTGTAAAAACAAAAAGGAAAAAAAAAAGAGTCAAATATGAGCGTAAGTCATAAGCAACTAGTTTTTTAACCCTTGCGTTGCTCACGGAAATGAATTTTAAGAAGTGCACCAGAGAATTAGAATTAGAAAATTGATAACCACATTTCACTAAAGACCAAAAGAATGTTCCTAAACGACATTAAAGAATATCAACTAAAAGCCTATGATAACAAATGTGGAGTGAAATATGAAAAATTAACTGAACTTCCCCCGCTTGAATCAGGAAAAAAAAAAGGATAATGCAAACAATAATTTCAATTTAATAGCTTATAATAAATTATATTGTATATCGATCTCCAAAAATCCCTTGATGCATCCGCTACATGTAGTCATGTACCATATGAGACTTAACCTTTTTTACCTAGAAAAACCATTTAAAAAAAGTTATCTATATACTGAAAATAGCAAAGGTGAAATTGAGTTTTCCTTTAAGGTTACAGCAAACAAAATGTGAAAAATAATGAAATGGAAAAGTAGCAGGCAACGAGAGAATGAGAGAGAGGGGGAGTGAGAAACTTAATAAAAATGAAAAGGTTGCATCTAATAGACGCCAACGTATGCTCGTCACAGCTTGTCATTAAAATTTTGTCTCAGATACATCTTTCTATAGCAAAAACAAGTGTGGAAGCGTTGTTTCTTTCTGATAGAAATTTGAGAGAAAAATACCTATAGAAAGTATCATAATATATATTGTTTTAAATTTTGAATGATATCTAATAAACATAATATCACAAACCCGAACAAAACAAAGACAATATTTTTTGTGAGAATACCGGGCAGAATGATCTCTATATTTATGCGCCAAACTAACCATAAAAAAGGGATGAAAGAAGAAGACAAAAAAGATAACTACAATTGAAGCAGAAAGTTTTTGGGATCACTTTTATTTTTGCTAATGGCTAAAGTTTAAAATCATGAGTTTTGACAATCATTGTATTGTAGGAAGAAGTAACACCAAAATTACAAGGAGGAAAAAAAAGCAAATAGAAACGAAGTTACTCGAATGAATGCAGGAAGGATCTGAGAGACGCATATAGTTTAAGGAGCATGCTAATTAGTGTTCAACATCAAAATAAATGGACCTCATTTGTCAATGATTACAATATTATCATTGTAAATTGATCGATGTTGAACACTAATTCAGTGTCCTCAAGTGCACCAGCTACTGCAGGTATTATCAGGAAGAAGTAACACTAATGCAGGTATAAAGACTCTTGGACGGGGGGAGGATGCTATATTGTCACGTGCCAATACATGGAGACATAATGAGAAATTGAGCAAATAAAATGTAAACAAAAAATTGATAAAACTTCCAAAGGATCTTAGTAGGGATGTACCAATCGTAATAAAATAACAAAGGAATGGGTGATAAATAAACTAACCTCGTAGAATATTGACACCTTCATAAATTCTGACAAAGAAAGGTAACTTTTAACACCTGGTATATAACAGCAAGAGATAGAAGGAAAAAAGGATAAAAAAGAAACATAATCTACTCCTAGAAGTAATGAAAGTAAGAAGTATTGAGATTAATTTGTTATGAAGGTTTGATTAATATGAAAGGGATGAAAGTATAAGGTACACATTAGTTGCTTGAAGAGTATAAAAGAATGTGATAACCCTACGGTTATTTAACTTATGATTATATTTGATTTTGATGATAACTAATATTAACGATTATGTTGTCTAACATGCATTGAGTTGATGAAGCAATAGGTATAATCTCATACTCATACAAACGGACTGTTAGACGAACAAATCATTCAAAGACTCTCAACGAAACGCATCAAAGAAGGAATTCGTCGATTGAATTTTACAATGCTTTATTTCCGTTCTTTGTATTTAGACATAGAGAGATGATCGTATCGATGACTGTACCCTAGAACTTGCCCATAGATTTCCCTTGCATGCATAAAAGTTTTTCATTCTTTAAAAACTAGAAAACTGCATTGGAATACAGTCGACTGCATGTTGGATAGTGAGGTATTACAGTCGACTGCATTTCAATGCAGTCGATTGCAATACTTCCAGTAGCCTATTACAGTTGACTAGATTGGAATGCAGTCGACTGCAAGTTGGAAATTTGAATTTCCAACGGCTACTTTTGGGATTACAGTCGACTGCAATGGCACATTGCAGTCGACTGTATTTACCGTTTGGCGTATTTAATTTTTCACCTAATTCCAAACGGTCATATTCATTCTCACCTCTATAAATACTCATCTTGGGCATAGTTTTGATTCATCAATTGCATTCAAAGCCCTCTTAACTTGCATATTCTCAAAGATCAAAGCAATTGTTTAATTTCTCTTGATTTTCATTATTTTCTCATCCATTTCAAGAGAGCATTTAATGTGAGCTTACATTTGAGAGATATACACTTTCATAAAGTCATTATACACTCATCTCTCTCGTTCTAGTGCTTAAACTTGGACTCATCTACTTCTTGAGAGTGAAATATTTTACACATTTCTTCATCTAAAGTTCCTTGCATCAAGGCTTGGGGTTGTCAAGCTTTGGAGCTTTAGGATTGTCAAAGCTTGTTCTTGATGTGGGCATAACATCAAGGGATTGTAAGAGGTTTGATCTTGACCCGTAAGAAAGATCATACTAGTGGATTATAGGGCCTTTCAAAGGACTTCCTTGAAGGGGTGGACATAGGCTTGAGGGTATATCAAGCCGAACCATTTAAATCTCCTTGTCAAGTATCTTTAAATCCTTCTCTCCTTACATTATCATTTTACATTTGTGTTGAGATTGGCTTGTTTGCTTACTTGAGATATTGTAATTGAGGTTTGTTGTTTGTAGCTTTTCAAGTGTTATTCTTATCCTTTCTAAGTTTATAGTATTTTCTTGTTATTTTTTGAAGTAGTCTTAAAACCCTATTCACCCCCCTCTAGGGTTATCTTTTTGGTTTCAAGTGGTATCAGAGCCTTGGCTCTTGTTATATTGGGTAACGCCAAGAGAGTTAATTGATCATGGCTTACATTGGGGGAATGGAGGGTAGTTCTACTACTAGGCCTCCATTGTTTAATGGGACCAATTATAGTGTGTGAAAAGTTAAGATGAAAATCTACTTAGAATCTCAAGACTATGAGATGTGGAATATTGTTGAAAATGGCCCATTCGTTTCGATAAAGGTGGTTGACAAGGTTGAAGAACCTAAATCCAAATCGGAGTATAGTGATCATAATAAGAAGATGATTTGTATGAATGCTAGAGCAAAAAATTGTCTTGTGTGTGCTTTAGACACTAATGAACTCAATAGAGTCATTATGTGTAATTCCGCTAAGAGTATTTGGGATACTCTTCAAATCACTCATGAAGGGACTTCTCTTCTTAGAGATTTCAAGATGAACTTATTGTTTAGAGATTATGAGTTATTCCATATGCTTCCAAATTAATCTATTACGGATATGAATACTTGTTTTACTAACATTGTGAACCCTTTAAAGCAATTGGGCAAGGAATTCACTAATGATGATCTCGTAAGAAAAGTGATTAGGTCCTTACCAAGAGCTTGGGATGCAAAGATCATCACCATCCAAGAATCAAAGAATTTTAATATCTTTCCTCTTGATGAATTGATGTGCTCACTCATGACATACGAAATGCAACTCAAGACCTTTGATCAAGAGGACGTCAAGAAGAATCCTACATCAATTGCTCTTAAAGCTTCATCTTCAAACCTTGAGTCAAGTGATGATGATGAAGAATTTGATGAAGAAGATTTTGCAATGGTTGCAAAGAACTTCAAGAAATTCTTAAGGTTTAGAAGGAATAGTGGGAGAAGATAACAAAATACTAGTAATGAAGAGAAGCTTTGCTACAAATGCCACAAGCCGGGACACATGAAGATGGATTGTCCTATATACAAAAGGGAAAAGAAGGAAAGAAGTGATGTTTGGGAAAGAGTTAAAAGAAGACAACTCTTTAAGAAAAAGAAAAAGCAATGAATGCCGAACATACTCCAACATGGAGTGACTTCGATTCAAGTGATGAAGATGATGAGAAGAATGAACAAGCAAATGTGTGCTTCATGGCAAATGATGAGGTATGTCTCAAAGTAAAATCTAGTAGCAAGAAGTGGATTCTTGATAGTGGATGCTCAAGACATATGACCGGCAACATTTCTCTTTTCACCTCAATCGATCTTTTAGAAGGAGGAAAAGAACCTTTGGTGACAATGCACAAGGAAAAATCAAAGGTAAAGGAACTATCGGTAAGGAACCACATTCAATTGAGAATGTGTTATATGTTGAAGGTTTGAAGCATAATTTGCTAAGTATTAGTCAATTTAGTGATAAAGGTTTTAGAGTAATCTTTGAGGCTTCTCATTGCACTATACAATCCTTGAAGAATAATGAAACTATTTTGGTAGGAAATAGAGATGACAATGTTTACTCTATTCAATTGAATGATCTAGGTAACCAAGATGTCAAGTGTCTTAGTGCTATTAGTGAGACATCTTGGCTTTGGCATAGAAGACTTGGACACATGCATATGGAGCATTTGAAGGATATTTCAAGCAAAGAACTTGTGAGGGGACTCCCGAAGATCAAGTTTGAGAAAGACAAAGTATGTGATGCTTGTCAAATGGGTAAGCAAAAGAAAGTCTCTCACAAAACGAAGAAAATGGTATCTATTTCTAGACCCTTGCAATTACTTCATATGGATTTATTTGGACCAATCACTACTACTAGTCCTGGTGGTAAATCATATTGTTTTGTTATTGTTGATGACTACTCTTGCTATACTTGGACTTTCTTTTTGGCCACCAAAGATGAATCTCTAAACGTGTTCACTTCTTTTACAAAACGTGTTCAAAATCAAAAAGGATATTTGATATCCTACATTCGAAGTGATCATGGTAGAGAATTTGAAAATTCAAAAAATGGGAGCTTTATTTGATGATTTTGGTATATCACATAATTTTTCGGCTCCTAGAACTCTTTAACAAAATGGTGAAGCAGAAAGAAAGAATAGGTCATTGCAAGAAGCGGCAAGAACAATGTTTAACGAATATGGTTTACCTAAGTACTTTTGGGCGGAGGCGGTCAATTGTGCTTGTTTTGTTCTCAATAGAGTTATCTTGCGTAAAATTTTGTTAAAAACCCCCTATGAGCTTTTTAATGATAAGAAACCTAAGGTGAGTTTTTTTAGAGTCTTGAGTTGGAAATGCTTTATTTTAATACTAAGGATCACCTTAGCAAATTTGATTTCAAAACATATGAGGGTATTTTTCTTGGTTACTCTAATAATAGTATGGCTCATAGAGTCTATAATAAGAGTAATTTAGTTGTAGAAGAATCCATAAATGTTACCTTTGATGAGACTAATCCTTTTCTTCGGAGGACTAACATTGTTAATGTAGATGATATGGACAATGACATGAGAACTTTGGATATAAATGATACATTACAAGACAACCCTAAAGAAATTGTTCAAGAGGAGCAATAATCAAGCTCTCAAGAGGGAAACAAGGAAGCAATCAATGATGCTTCAAACTTGGATAACTCTCAAACATTACCAAAAGATTGGACTTACAAAAAGGATCATCCAAACGATCAAATCTTAGGTAATCCTTCGAGTGGGGTAAGAACTCAATGCTCTCTTCAACAACATGCTAATTTACCTTTTCTTTCCCAAATTAAACCCAAGAATTTCTCCGAAGCTCTACATCATGAATCTCGGATGCTTGCTATGCAAGAAGAGCTAGTTCAATTTGAAAGAAATCAAGTTTGGACCCTTGTGCCTAAACCTCAAAATTATAGGATTATAGGCACAAAATGGGTATTTAGAAACAAACTCGATGAATCCGGAATTGTGGTTAGAAACAAGGCTAGATTGGTGGCCCAAGGTTATAACCAAGAGGAAGGAATTGACTTTGATGAGACTTATGCACCGGCTACTAGACTTGAATCTATTAGAATGCTTTTAGCTTTTGCTTGCTATAAAGATTTTAAACTCTATCAAATGGATGTCAAGAGCGCTTTTCTAAGTGGTTTTATTTCGAAGGAGGTTTATGTGGCTCAACCTCCCGGTTTTGAGCATGAAAAATATTCAAACCATGTTTTCAAGCTTAGCAAAGCTCTTTATGGTTTAAAACAAGCTCCTAGAGCTTGGTATGATAAGCTAAGTAGTTTTTTTTTTGGAAAATGATTTTTCAAGAGGAAAACTTGACACCACTCTTTTTATAAAATCTAAGGGTAAGGACTTATTATTGGTGCAAATCTATGTTGATGATATTATATTTGGTGCTACTAATGGATCCTTGTGTGAAGAGTTTGCTCTTTGTATGAGTAAAGAGTTTGAAATGAGCATGATGGGAGAACTCAACTTCTTCCTTGGGTTGCAAATCAAACAAAGCAAGGATGAAATCTTTATCAACCAAGCCAAATACACCAAAGAGCTACTAAAGAGATTTGACATGGAAAAATCAAATGATTTTGACATTCTAATGAGCTCATCATTAAAGCTTGATAAAGATGAAAAGGGTAAGGATGTTGATATTAAGCGCTATCGAAGTATGATCGGATCACTCCTTTACCTTACCGCAAGTAGACCCGATATAATGTTTAGTGTTTGTTTATGTGCTAGATTTCAAGCTTGTCCTAAAGAATCTCATTTGATTATCGTCAAGAGAATTCTTAGATATCTTAAAGGCACTCAAGACTTAGGATTATGGTTTCCTAGGAGCACGTCATTTTTTGACCTAGTTGGCTACTCTGACGCCGACTATGCCGGATGTAAAACAGAGCGGAAAGGCACTAGTGGAGGTTGTCAATTCCTAGGACACTCACTTGTTTCTTGGAGTTCCAAGAAGCAAATTTTGGTTGCACTCTCTACTTCCGAAGCCGAATATGTGGCGGTTGGTGCTTGTTGTGCACAAATTCTTTGGATGAAACAAATTCTTTTGGATTTTGGACTCAAGTATGATCACATACCCATCTTTTGCGATAACTCGAGTGCCATTGATTTGAGCAAAAATCCCATCCAACATTCACGGACCAAGCACATAGAAATCAAACACCATTTTATCCATGATCATGTGCAAAAAGGTGATATCGTTCTCGATTTTGTCGACACAAATCACCAATTAGCAGTTATCTTCACTAAACCGTTAGATGCAAAGAGGTTTACCGCTCTTAGAAGAGAACTTGGCATGTCTTCACCTATGTGACTAATTTTTTATACTTCTTGTGGTTCAAACATGCAAGTTGCACTTCACATGCTTGAGCATTATTTCAAATTCTTATCGCATGTTTTGATTATTTTTATCTCAAAATTATTGATTTTGTTGCTATTCATCCTTGGCGTTTAAGCTGTTTTGCACACATTTATATTGCATTATCCTTATGCATAATCAATTTCAAGACTGTTTGACTTTTGGAATTACAGTCGACTGCATGTCGAAATACAGTCGACTGCATGTGTTGAATACAGTCGACTGCAAATGTTGAATACAGTTGACTGCGTTACGGGGAAATGGCATAAATCTGACCCATTTCGACAGATCTCTCTCTCTCTCTCTCTCTCTCTCTCTCTCTCTCATTCCTTCAAAATCCTTTCTCTCTTCTTTCACACTAGGACTCAAATCTTCGCAGATCGGAAATTGGTATGTAATTCTTCCCAAATCTTATTCTAATATATGTTTTGCACACTTTCATTGCTCATTTTCACCTATATTGTCCAAAATCTATGCAAATTCAAATTAATCACTTTCATATTATTTCATTAGATTCATATCACATGAGCATGCTACTACATGTTTTTACTCTTAATTCATGCTTAAGATTGTTCATTACATGATTCTACTTAGTTCTATTACATGAATTCTTGCAAGAATCGTTTTTTTCCCAAATTTCATAAACTAGGTTTTTTCGTATGTCAAAATTTCTTCAATTAATTAAGCAATTTCATGTTTGATCACTTGATTCATATTTAATTATGTCATTTTATCGTTTATACATAGTTATTTACATTCAATTTTTCCAAAATTCATTTTCCCCAAAATTGCATGAACTAGGGTTTATATTTCTCAAAAATTATTTAAAAATTCATACTTCTTTTGTTTGTTTTAGCCTAAATTCATGTTGCATTATCTTTCTATCATACTTTTTCATGATTTATTTTAACAATTTCATTGAAAACATCATTTTTCAAACATTTCATAAACCCTAATTTTTTTTATTTTATTTGCTTTTTCATCCATCTTACTTATGTTATTTATCTTCCAAATTTGTTAGACACTTTCAAGAATGACAAGAGAGAAACATGCGCGCACCAGTTCATCACGATCATGAGCCGCTCCCGCGCTCGAGCCCGAGTCTGCCCCGGTAGAGTTTGACCGCAACCGCTATCGAAACCATGAGGCTCTAAGCCGTTTCTCCGCATAAAACTCTTCCCCTCTGGCTCTAGGTTTGTGTTTAGACACTTCATTTCTCTTTAGCATAGGTGTACTTAGACACCTTCACGATTGCTATCGAGACCGCCTTACTGATAGGAACACCATCCTATATTATCCTGATGCAATCCGTCTCTTTTATGCAAATTTGACTTGGAGCATCTCCAGTGAGTCATGTACACTCACATCCTATGTCTTTGGTCGGCGTATCTCATTCGCTCAGTCAAGACTAGCCGACCTTCTAGACCTCCCCGACACTGGTTTCTTATTTACACTAGAGTTGATTCCTGTCACCGGTCAATCACATTGGTTTGACCGACCTTTCTCCATCGAGGAACAACTTCGACACACACTTGACAGTCGATAGATTAGGGCTGCAAGCAAGCCCACCCTTCGTGACTTACCATCTCTGTCTCGACTATTCCATCATGTCATTGCTTACAACATCATCCCTAGAGCCGATGGTCTTTCATTTGTTTCTTACTTAGATGTCCAGCTCTTGACCTTTTTCAGCTCGGGTACACCGATTAACCTCTCTCGTCTTATCATGTTAAATATGATTATGAGCGCCTTTCATCCTGGCCTAGCTATACCTTACGACCTCCTACTCACTCGCATTTTTGCTGCCTTTGACATACCTCTTCCCTGTGAGTATATCGAGGTGACTCGGCACAACGTACTCGATTGCTTTACCCTTCGTAGGAAGGGACTTTTAGATGGTCATAGTCGTTTCTTGCCTGAGCCGGACATGGACGATGTTATGGATGATGATGATGATGAGGATGAGGATGAGGATGATAATGATGATGATGGTGGTGATGATGATGCTCCTGATGCTCATGGAGACGCTGGTGAGGATTGATCGTGATCCACCTCCGTTGATCATTTCGAGTACACATGAGGCTGGCACTTCTTCTGGTCCTTCTGCTTCCAGATATTAAGCGATCCTAGCACGCTTAGATATGATGCAATAGCAGATGCATGCCGCTTTCAGTCAGATGGATCTTGCCCACAACAAGCTTACTCGACGCCTTTCTTGCATGGAGGATCATTGTAGGATTCAGTGTCCCGAGGAGGACATCTTTCATCCACCACCTCCACCATCGGATCCTTAGGCGTTAGGACATGGTTTATGTTTGCTTAGCTTAAGCTTTCAGAATCTATTATGTATTTCAAAAACTTATCATGGATGCTACTCATAGTATTGCTTTAGCACTTTTGATCTACGCTTATCTTACTGCACATCTGATTCCTTAGGCTTATGATTTAGGTGTTATTTTGTTACATTTGCTTGGTATAATCTTTGATGGTTATTCAAATACTTATATTTTCTTGATTTTGAATGCCCTTTGTTGGCTATATTGATTATCCATGAATGGATACATATTTTGATCACTTTTACACAACATACACCCTTGATCTTTTTCATGATGCCAAAAGGGGGAGAAAAATATTGTTAATATTGTTGATTCATATTTGTGTGGATTTGATAAGCATATATTACCTGAAATAGGTGGAGTATATTTTGCTTAAGATAGGGGGAGCTTATCATATTAATTCCTCTTTTGACCCCTTATGGTTTATGTAACATCCCAAAATTTTTCGGAATGTTTGATAATCAATCGATCAATCACTAAACAATATTATCCTCAAAACTTAACTAAATAATGCCATCAATCTGTTAGAGAAACTAAAACATCGGAAAGAGAATACTCTAAATGTACTGTTATAATTGGAACATCAATTCTGAGTCAAAACTTTTAAATAACAGTAACAACCCACGCAGGGGGTCCTAATGACCAGAACTAAAACTTAAAATCCTCTTTGTTCGCTTGGCTCTAATCCATACTCAGTGCGGTCTATTGTCGATTATTACCTGCGGAGAGGAAGTCAAAGGGATTGAGCTTTTGAGAGCTCAGTAAGGTCGCTCAAACGAAGAAGTTACGAAACAATGTACAAATGCAATTCAATGATCATCTTTTCAAAAGAATCATACTAGTTCGATCAATTATCAATAAAATTTTCAGATACGATGCAAACAATCACAGAAAATATTGAACATGAGCAATTGCAAAGCCACACAGGCAGTGCAGGGTAATCACTTAGCAAAGCCACAAAGGCAATGCTCATTAACACTTTACACCGGCTAGTCCATCAAGGCACTAGTCCACACCAATACACTGGCTAGTCCGTCAAGGTACTAGCCCACACCAATACACCGGTTAGTCCCTCAAGGTACTAGCCCACACCAATATTCTCCAACGTACACCAACTCCCGCCAAACACACCAATGCACAATCTCATGTCAATATGCAGAATGACAACAATTCAATAATGCAACATATTAATCAATGCTCGATGGACAATAATTACTGAGCACCGATAAGAGTTTCAATAAACGTTTTAAGGCTCAATGAAAAGGTATTAAAGGCAAATAACGAATTCTCATAACAAATATAACGGAGTCCAAAGAAATTCGATAGCAATTTTAAAAAAATATACGAGAACAAATTGATGAATTGGGTTTCGGAAAGAAATCCCTTACCTCGATCCAAGTTATGCGCTCGCTGCTATTCAACCTTGTTCAAATCTTGAATTAACCTAAATGGGAAAATTAATAATTAGAATTCAACCTAGCCTCACCAACTATTAATATAATGCTAAATCTTTATCGTTGCTCACTCCGACACTCTTAACATAAACGAAAACGAAAAAGATTTCTCGAACGGCAAAACCTAACGATAATCACGCACACTCTGAAAAGCATTAAGACACTCCAAAAATGATACTAAATTACTATAAAATACTTTTGTACCTTAAATCACCATAAAAAGTTGTAATATAAATTTTCTGAATTTTTGAATTAAAAATAATTTTCTTAAATACCAAAAAAAGCCCAAAATAACAATTAATGCTTCTAACTCAAATCAAAGTTCCATAATTTTTGTGTTAGCTTTATAATATATAAGAAAAATACAGAAATCAAAATTGAAATTTAAAAAGCAGCGAAGCCATTTTAAAATCATTTGTTTCATTAAATCAAATGCGATACAGGTTAATATACTAAATCAGCTCAGAAATTAATGAAACTTGAACTGAGTTGTCTTTTTATGATAAAAGCATTGCTGTAATTTTTTCAGAATTTAATATTAATCGCAAATGCTCAAAACAAATTTTAGGTTAGCTGCACTTGTGAAAATATTAAAAATAACAAACGACATCAGAAAAATATGAAATTTTCCTAGAAATTACAATATTGTATTAAGAATCATCCTGTAAAGTTTTAGTATTTTTGGACAACTATACATTATTCAACTGCCATGTGGTACAACTGCACATGCGCAATGTACCACCTTACAGCATAAACCCATTACCCACTTCTTCTTCTTCTTTTTCTGAAACACAGCCACAACACAGCTGACTCCTTCCTCACGGCTGTACGTCCCATTTCTCCCACACTCGCTCACTCTTAAACAATTAAACACTTTCTCTTCTCTCATGAACATTCGCACTAAAATCATTTACACTCATCCCACATTCAAACATATATACACAGTAATTCTACACAAACTGTATCACTGAAACATTCCCAACATCACACAGGCTGCACACTCGTGAGGACCTACCACAAACACATTTGAGCATCCATTAGTCACACACTTTCTCACGGCTATGGCTGCCCAAGCTTACCGATCTCCCTCACCAATATACTCACCCATAACTCTCACAGGTCATACACACACACCCAGCATAAACACACCCACACAACTTTACACAGCACACCTTATTTCTACCCATACCCACTGCCTCACGGCAGTGGGTATTCTCTTGTTTTTTTTTTCTTTCTGTTCAGCACATCATACACACACTTAGTACACATACACAACACACCCAATACACTCACACGGCAGGCAAACACACATAGTTCACTCATTTCACGGCACTCTCAAAACACGCACACAAACTCACACAATGCACACAGATCCAATCCCCACTTCACAACATCTCCTTCATAGTTGTTTTCTATCCCAAACCCCACAGCCCTCACGGTTACTCTTATATCTAAACCCACATACCCACACAACACTTATACGCAAACATACAAATCCACACTAACAACCATCACAGGCCCCTTTTGAATCCCATAAGTTGATGAATAATCAAGAGAAAAAAAGCTGAAAACTTACCGAAGAAGTAGATTCGATCGCCAAAAAACCTTGTCAGACAATTCTTCCTCCGTCTCCTTCCTCTTTCTCTCTCTACCGTATATGTATATCAGGAGAAGAAGGAGAGCATTGACGGCTGCTCTCTCTCTCTCTCTCTCTCTAGGTCACGTATTTGAGAAAAGGTATGAAGGTGTATGCCGGCTTCCCTTATAATATTGTATATATATGCATAGATATAATAACCCTAAATTTGAAAATTACAATAAAACCCTATTCCTTCATTTTGTCACTAAATTTTCATACCCAAACTTTATTATCACGAAATGGTCCAAAATTAAATGTTTATGACAATTTATGCGCTACGAAAATTGTTAACGGGTTCTTACGCTATCTCGTTTCACAAATTGTTGCTAATAAGGGCACTGATACTAAAAATAAAATTTTAATTATCGCTAAACGTATTTCGAATGCTAAGGTAGATAATTCGTTACTAAAAATATACGTCAATGCTAAGTATTATAAAAAAAAATGTTGCTAAAAACTGCTAATATGCTTAAAAATATATTCGCCGCTAAATTTTTATTTTATATCATTATTAATCCGTTAAAAATATTGAGGTGTTACAGTTTATAATTGAGATTGTCATGCTTCATTGCATTTAGCATCCTATATATCTCATTTGTTTTGAATCTATGTTTGTCATCATCAAAAAGGGGGGAGATTGATAACCTTACAGTTATTTAACCTAGGATTATATTTAATTTTGATGATAACTAACATTAACGATTATGTTGTCTAACATGCATTGAGTTGATGAAGCAATAAGTACAATCTCATACTCATGCAAATGGACTATTAGACGAGCAAATCATTCAAAGACTCTCAACGGAACGCATTAAAGAAGGAATTCGTCGATTGAATTTTACAATGGTTTATTTCCGTTCTTTATAACTAGACATAGAGAGATGATCGCATCGATGACTATAACCTAGAACTTGCCCATATGTTTCCCTTGCATGCATAAAAGTTTTTCATTCTTTAAAAACTAGAAAACTGCATTTTCTGGAATGCAGTCAACTGCATTGGAATACAGTTGACTGCATGTTGGGCAGTGAGGTATTACAGTCGACTGCATTTCAATGCAGTCGACTGCAATACTTCCAGTAGCCTATTATAGTCGACTGCAAGTTGGAAATTGGAATTTTCAATGGCTACTTTTGAGATTACAGTCGACTTAATGGCACATTGCAGTCGAATGTATTTACCGTTTGGCGTATTTAATGCTTCACCTAATTCCAAACGTTCATATTCATTCCCACCTCTATAAATACTCATCTTGGGTATAGTTTTGATTCATCAATTGCATTCAAAGCCCTCTTAACTTGCATATCTCAAAGATCAAAGCAATTGTTCAATCTCTCTTGGTTTTCATTGTTTTCTCATCCATTTCAAGAGAGCATTTAGTGTGAGCTTACATTTGAGAGATATACACTTTCATAAAGTCATCATACACTCATCTCTGTTGTTCTAGTGCTTAAACTTGTACTCATCTACTTCTTGAGAGTGAAATCTTGTACACATTTCTTCATCTAAAGTTTCTTGTATTAAAGCTTAGGGTTGTCAAGCTTTGGAGCTTTGGGATTATCAAAGCTTGTTCTTGATGTGGGCATAGCATCAAGGGATTGTAAAAGGTTCAATCTTGACCCGTAGGAAAGATCATAATAGTGGATTCTAGGGCCTTTCAAGGGACTTCCTTGAAGGGGTGGACGTAGGCTTGAGGGTATATCAAGCCGAACCATTTAAATCTCCTTATCAAGTATCTCTAAACCCTTATCTTCTTACATTATCGTTTTACATTTGTGTTGAGATTGGCTTATTTGCTTACTTGAGATATTGTATTTGAGGTTTGTTGTTTATAACTTTTCAAGTGTTATTCTTATCCTTTCTAAGTTTATAGTATTTTCTTATTATTTTTTAAAGTAGTCTTAAAACTCTATTCACCCCCTCTAGGGTTGTCCTTTTGGTTTCAGAATGCATGATGGAGATGGTCAGTTTATTTGAGATACAAAAGAATTACTCTAGGAGCAAAGATGAGAGAGAGATAATAGGAAATTTGAATTTTGATTTTCGGTTAGGATATGAAATTACCCCGATTGAGGAGATAATAATTAAGAAATAAAATAGGAATCAATTTTAATTAAAAGAGAATAAACAATAATGACCTAGGTTGGAAGTTCTAACCGGACACAAAGTATTGTATATTGAAAAGGAAAGAGATACAAATAATTAGCATTTCTTATTTGACATGTGGGCAGCGGAGAAATCTTGATTTTGTGCAAATATTTTGGGAAAAGTTGTGGATTAAGATATTAATTAGATTAATGAGATAATGATAGTTATTGAAACTTGATTAAGGTACTATAATTACAAATTACTTTTGAAATTTAAATTTAAACTAATAAGAAAATTTTTAACTGATTGGAGATAGATAACTGAATTCAAAAATAGTAAGTGATAATTGTAAGTAATTAAAGTTACTTTTACATAATAATAAATTAAATTCACATGGTGAAATGAGAGAATGTCCATATAGGCGGTGTCGTGGCAATATTCTTTCAGTTTTGCCTTTCATATATATATATATATATATATATATATATATATATATATATATATATATATATATATAATTAGATTTGTCTCCTCCATAGAATGACTGTTAAGATTTAATTAGATTATTAGCATATAAAAGAAATTCTAAATAAGAACAAATATAGTACTACGAGAGAGAGAGAGATAAAAATATTTAAAACAAATGTAACGAGTTGGAGTTCTTTATACTCGATCAATTTACTAAGTCCTAAGTCTACAACCTAACATGATAATTGATTATCAACAAATGATTATTTTTAACCTCATTCATTTGTAAAACTACTGTACTAAGATTATGTCTTATTTGCCAAGCCATACATGTCGTATATTGATTTAAAATATAAACATTGCAACCACTACACTAAGCTGCCTTTCTCTGAAAGAAAGTAATAATAGGATATTGTAACTCTAATTCTTTTATATTTTTCCGAAGGTGAAATGCAACTCTAATCCTTTTATATTTTGTTAAGTCTCTGTAGTAACTTTTGTTGACCTGTGTCTGGTTATTTGCACCTTAAAACCCTTGTAAATATAAGGAATATAATCTATATACACAAGTATTTTGAATTACAAATGGAAAAGTGAATAACGTCACCTTTTTTTTTTATAACAATTATAACTATTTTTATTTAGAGCTGCAACTTGGGCAGGCTGGACGGGTCCAAGGATCAAACCACGCCCAGTCCACTCTCAAAATCTTGTGTCTATGCCGAGCTCAGCCATTTACAGGCCAAATAATATATGTCCATCTCAACCCACGAAAGTTTTGGTTAGCACGGGCTGGACATGGGGCTATCCACGGGTTGTCCATGGTTCCATATTAAGTTTATGTACTTAATTTTATCACATATCAATTATCATCCAAGTCCACTGATTAGTCAAGAGTTTTTTGTTTATTTAATTTTTAAGTATATTATTTACCATCGAAGTCTACTAGTTAGTCATGATAATAAAGAAGTCTCAAGATGGATTTAGTTATAAGCATGGAAACAAAGTTTCTAAACAAAACAAAAGAAAATGAAAAATACAAAGATTTAAAAACAATTTTAGGAAGTCTAGTCCTGTAATATGAAACAAGGGAGAATAAAAAGAAGTCTTCAAAGGTTTCTAAATGCATATGGTTAGAAGATTTTAAAGATTAAAGAAAACAAAATTACATATCTTGTACACGTACAATGTATATATGTGTACGTAATTCATATACTATATTAAAGTTTGACGGGTTGGGTTTCTCACGAGTTGGGTGGGTTTCGAAAAAATTTTGCTCAAGCCCAGCCCATCTTTTATACGGGATCAAATGTTGTGCCCACGTCTATCACAGTTATTATGATACTAAGCCAATGCCAATATTTTTACGGACTGGTAGTGGTTGCCCACGAGTTTTCAAGCCCAAGTTACATCCCTACATGTTACCGGCATGACTATATTCCATTATTCTGAATGCTAATTAAGCAAATATTCAGTTGAAATGTTACTTGACAAAGTAAAACACAAGCTCAAAGAAGGCAAATATTTGGGAACGGTGTGGTAATGCAATGTACTCATCGTTCTTCCAGGTTAGAATTCAAGGAACTAAAACAAAGTTAGGTATGTGAATACTACACAACTATCGCATTATAATATCCAATCAAGCCTTTAATTCTAAGAGTATTTGAGATGATAAGATGTTCCTAAAAATATGAAACCATAAATAGAATTAAAGAAAAACAATTACTAAGTTACACATTTAAATAATACTGCCTTTGTTTCTTTTTATTTGATCACCTCTGACTTGCACGCTTGAATACGAGTTATATTTTACAAGTTTCTCATTTTATTCTAAGAGAGATAAATAGGGGGGGGGGTGGAAAGAAAGTAGGTCAGGAGAGAGAAATATGGGTTGATGGTGGATTAGATGTGGACGCAAAAATGAAATAAAAAAAATGTAAGCAGGGTAAACATGAAAAACATTTATAAATTTTTTCTTAATTTGAAAAGCGGTCAATCTTTTCGGGACAGTAAAAAAAAGAATATGATAAATTAATTAGTGACGGAGGGATAATTGATTGTACAATATACATAGTAGGCCTTAATTTTGATTATTAACATCTCAAAAGTACTTTAAAGTAAAAAATAAAGTCTCACCAAGTTACATTACAAAAATCGTATGTGAAATTAAAATAAATAGCTCACAAATTAGAATATTTCTTCTTTTTTATTGCTTTACCTCATACTTCTCAATGTTATATGGGGTAAGAATTATCATCATTTCATAATTGTTTAACCTCAGTCATGTGCAAATCATTAGCACTAAAATGTATTCATATTTTTAAATTAATTGCTTTAGGAAATCTTAAATTGACATCAACACCTATGGCTAGAAATCCTCAGACATGATATAGAAGAAAAACAATTAAAATACAGGGCCACTAGATAATTCTATAATATTTCTTTTGAGGTCGATTTTATATTTTCAAAAGGTTTTTATTTGAAAGTAAGTAAACTAGCTCGATGGTGCTTCGCTTTATGTTCCCAACTCTATCTTCACGACATATTTCTAATAGGTTATTTAAGTCTACACGATTACTTACCGAATAAATAGTTTGCACCTTTTTACATTCTTTTCTGTTTTTTCATTATCGACACGGAAGACTGTGATTTATATCTAATTCAATAATATAACGAGTTATATCAGAAATGCTTTTACAAAATGAGAACATTAATCAATGACGTGAGCCATTAAGTGAAAAAAAAAGGATCTCTACAGGATGGGGTACTTGTAAAAAGTTCATTCAACTAATATTAAATAAATCAATGGAAAAAAAAAAGTAGTGTTTGGTTCTTGAATGTAAAGTTCTCAAGCTACATTTTTTTGTACAAAAATAAAATTAATACTACGATACTTTAAAATAAAATAAAATTCTTATTTGATGAGGAATAGTTGATAATATATTGCATGCTTTGGTTTTTGAATACTTATTTGGTACATTTCAACAATAATATTATAAATCATTCCGAGAATTAATGAAAAGAAAGTTGAGTGACTACAGAATATGTGCATGAACAGTGTTCTTCTTTGCTTGACATTTCTTTTTGTACATATGTAACTAGGATAAACCAGGCATGAACATTGTTCTTCTCTGCTTGACATTTCTTTTACTCAACTAACATTGTATTATATTATTTTAATGTCATATCTTAACTTTTAACCAACATATACATTACTAAATAGCAATTACTCATTTCCGTTTTCTGATGAAAGAGTAGATGGTCAATTCAATGCTAAATAAAACTTGCAATTTCGTTGTGCTGTATATCTATATCTACACTATTTATAAAAGTATGAATGAGTATAAATTATTTTTTGGACAAAATTATCCCCACAAAGATTTCTTATGATTATCCTTGTTAAAAAGATGAATGGAGTGATGATAGACTCTTCATCTCTCAATCTTAGATGTTGTTTCCTCTCTCTCAATTAATTGAAAATCTTTCAAACTTTTTTGACAATCCGCTAACTTCTTTAACATTAAAGATATATCTATAATACCTACAAAAGTAAAAGTTTGGTGTAAAACTTTCACGGAACAATAATTATTTCTCTATGAGTACATATATTATTTCTTCATTGGTACATGTTTTTTCTGCACACTTTGATGACGTTGTTAATCAGCTTAAGTAACAACTTTAGAACTCCGTTTTGTTCATAAGATAAGGACCATGTGTAAGGACCAAGTGCAATGCACGTGTACTTCAACTAGTCTTTATAAAAATATAAAAAAGAAAAACATATTTCACTAACATAAGAGTCGAATATAATTCTCTAAATGTCTTAGTACATAATTTGTTTTTTTAATTATAACGATTAATTAGGAAATGAAATGAACTTGACCCCATTAAAACTCAATCAACTATCAACAAAGCAAAGAATAAGTAATTATAGACAAAACATTTGTTACCTTATGCAATTGCATCTCTATCTATTACAATCTATTTAATTGTAAGCATAATCATCGCTGTATAAATATACAGCCTCAATCATTTCAAAAGCCATTGTAAATTCAATTAATCATTAATTATACACTTTACGCCTTTTGCTAAATTAATTGATTATCTTAGAAAATCTTTCAAACAAAGTAGAAAACTGATGGTCAAAAAAGCCTCAAGCATGAGCACAAAGGAGAGCAATTAAAACATATAGTGCCACTCTAACATTATATTATCTTTTTGTAAGGGTTGATGATTCTCTATTCTAAATGTGGTTTAAGATAGCTCCACATGCTTTTATTTCTGTTATAAAGTCTAATTTGACGGTATACTTTGTAGAAGATTATTTAGGTCTAGGCAATAACTTACTGAGTAAAAAGTTTGTGCATTTCTTACTTTCTTTAATAAATTTTCACTTTCAACATAGATAGCTTTGATTGATCTCTAGTATAATTTATTGCAATGAGTTCTATCATAAATATATCTCTAAAATAGAAATGTTGGTCTTTGGTGTGTGCCATAAAAAAGTTAAAACGACGTCTCACACTTATATGGACTCAAATGTCGTTAAAACATTTATTTCAAAGCTAGTAACTAATTGAGCAAAAAAAATATATTTTTGTTATTATTTCTTGAAATTTATACTTATTTAGCTATCTTTTTTGAGCAAAAGAAGAATTAGTATTTATAGTATTTTCATTTGCATGCTTCATTTTATGAATACTTTATTTTAGAGTAAAATCTTAGTTTCAAGTGCACTTCAATAGTAATTTTATGGGCTAATCTCACCCGAGTACAATTTAAAGACCTAACATTTTAAATGTGCCAAAGAAGTATTTAAGTTTCAAAAAGCGAGCCAAATCAATCCGATGATTAATGGGTGCTTACATCCGTTAAAAAGTTTAAGAGTGAGATTGTCTTTATTCTTCTTTAATTCAAAGACACACAACCCACACAAACATGCACACACCCATGCACCCACACACACACACACACACACGTAGCACCCCCCCCCCCCCCCCCACATAGAGAGTCAAGCACACACACAGAGCCACTCGCGCACACGCAGATCACAATTCTTCCAACTGACCTCCTACCAGCCACTGTACCACCAAATTATCGATCACCGTACCACCATGCCGCCAATCTCCTTATGATCACCCAGTCCAGCCGAATCACTACAAGGAACCACAAAGTGCCCCCAACAACTCTACCCACCAAGCGAACACCGGCAACACCAACACCTCTAGTCCTAGCCACCACCCCAATAAACCAACACCTTCTCCCCGTCCTCAGCCCAGAGCAGGCACGACGATAGGATCACACACCGAGGGAAGTTGACAGGATAACCACGATACAGATTCCCTGGGTTTGACCACCGCCACAAAATCTTTAATCGATCACCCGCTGTAATTCCGGCCATGTCAGACGATGTATCGCCCATCCTTAGTAACCTCTCGTTGTGCTCTTTACAAATGTCTGTGTAGACCAATGGTTGATTTTCGTTGACCTAAGTTTCAAGATTCTGCATAATTTATCACCGCTCGCCGTTGTTGATTTTGTGTGCATAATTTATCATCGCCGTTGTTGATTTTGTGTGTGAATTAGAGGGGGGAGAGAGAGAAAAAGAAAGAGAGAGTAAGATTGTCTTTTTTCTTTAAGACAGTCTTACCCTTGAACATTTGAAAGGATGTGAGCATCCATTAGTCATCAGACTCATTCGTCAAGTACTTATTTAGCACATTGAAATGTTGGATACCTAAGTTGTACTTATTTACTACTTTGGAATAATTTTATTTGTATACTTTTGTTGAGTTTCTATTGATTATGACATTGCTTAAATGTGAAATGCATGAGTGTGATATTTTGAATTTTATGATTCATTTCATGGGAATACAAATGAAGCGATGTTCAAAACCATCACCATAATACATAAATACTCAACCTTAACTTTACCAAAATATCTTTAACACTCCAACATATGGATACATAAGCCATGTATGATTTTTTGAGTTTTTTTTTTGTTGCGCCATGTATGATATATTTGGGACCTTATCTTTTTGCCATGTAAGCTTCAACTTTGTATGTGTTAGTTCCCCACTTAGTTGCCTCTTCATTTAGAATCCAATTTTATTTAATTGAATATATGAAATTCAAGAACAATTGGATTATTAGGGTTATTGTGTTATTAGTCTAGGGTTTATCTTTTCAAACATAGTATTCTTTCGGGAGCAATATGGGCCATAGTTATGATTATCGTACCAGAGTGCGTATCGTTTTTCATAAGATGGTATGTATCGATACTGGTACCGTCTTAATTTTTCATCAATAATATATACATGATACATCTGCAATATTCATTCATTGGCAACTAACAAAACATAAATATTTTTTTACTAACAGCATTCTAGGATAAACTGTTTATCATATAGAGTTTGAATTACTTTGATTTTCAAATAAAATAAATTGCTTATTCAATTGAATTATCTCCTCTACGATTATCCCTTCTTTTCAACGATCTGATTGAAAAATTCAATGTAAGAAAAGTTGTTTGTTAAATAATAACGTCTTCAGGTTCAAGAATAAGCTATTTGTGTGTGTGTGTGTGCGCGCTCGCGCACAAGTGTTTAAAGCAGTACATCATATAGATGAAAGAATATGATCAAAACTTTCAAGTATTAAGTAAATTAAAGCTAAGTGAATATTATGAGCAATAAGTTACAGAGGTTTTGATAGGTATTAAAGAGTTTAGAATATTTTTTCTATTTTGTCTTTATATGGTCAATTTACAAAATTTTTAACAAAATTTGTTACTTTTACATTTTTTAAGGAACCGGTACAAAACAGAATATCTAGGCCAGTACAAGGCCGGTACGTAATTCTCGGCCGGTATCACGTGTACCAGCCGATACAATCGATATAGAGCGGTATTTTGATCGGTACAAAATGTAAGGGGTACCGTACCAGTAGAAGGTAAAAACAGTACGTATCGGCCGGTACGGTATTGATAACTATGATATGGGCTAATTAAGCATGGGGGTTGTACTGGGATTGGGACCCAAAGGAAAGGTAGAATGATTATCAATATCAATCACAAATGTCTGGCTCTTCAATTAACCAAAAAAAAATAGAGCCCAAATTTTTTAAAAGTTGATAAATCCTTTATATTCGTACTGCTGCTACTCCTCCTCATTTGTCTTCATGAATGAGAGTTCTGATCATTAGTCAGGTGATTTATATGTGGACAACTGATTTGTAAGTTAACATTTACATTAGGTAAGAAATAGCATAATTGAGCTAGATGCTTTGGATCAGGGCTGCAAGTCCAAAAATAGCGTCCCAAAATCTTCAAATACTTACTGATTTGTTTGAACATATTCATACCCCTTCAGTAGCTCTATGCATTTTTTTTACAAATGTATACACATGAAAGAGCGAGTTATTATTCCATTCCGTGTCTATAGAGTTATCCACTTTAATTTTTGTATAGAATGTATTCCACTTTTCTTTAATTTTTGTGGTCAATTTTTATGCTATCCTGGTTGTCAGAAGATAGTTACAATTCTTTGTGTAGCGACTATTAATGATCACTAAATATTTTTACTTATTTTTCAACTAACACTTCCACTGATAATTCTTAACATCACACCTTTAACGTTACTAAATAAAAGTCACAAAAACTATTGAACTAGTTGCTAAATGGGGAATTGTAGCTATTTTTCTAAAATTCCAGTCGCAGGGCAAAATTTTCATTTGATCGACCATACTGGGCTCTCAAAAGCTCACTCTCCTTTGACTTCCTTTCTGCAGGTAGTAACCAACGTTAGAATTCTTAAAATCGGACTTGGGTTAGCGAACGAGTGAATTTAAGTTACCGTATTTTTTTTTCTTTCTATTAGAACCCCTGCGTGGGTGAAAAGTATTGTTTAAATTTTGTAGGATATCAATTTGGTATTTTACTTATGAAATCATATAAGAGTATGATTAGATTGATGGTTAGTTGCTCTGACAGATTGATGGTATTATTTGGTTGAGTTTGAGATAGTATTATCTTAGTGTAAATGATCGAGCGAGTGTTAATGTTCCGAAAAATTCCGGGATGTTACAATCAACTCAATACCCCGATTAACAGTTATTCAAAACACTTTATGTAAAATAAAATAGGGATAGAAAACATTGAACATGACCAGTACACTATAGTAAAGTCACCCTGACAGTGCTCGATACGCTTTACATATACATATATACACTGACTAGTCCATCTAGGTACTAGTTTAACCCAACCAACAGATCATCCTTATAACTTCAACAATACAGACCATCCTTATAACTCCTCGGTTTACTAACCCGTGTCAATATTCAAAGAATTTAAACATGGTGAGGCTGCCGTGACAGCAGGATATATATGTGTGTGGGCTGGTGTGTTTGAGAAGGAGAAGGGGCTCCAAAATAGCCCCATATACAACTGTGCATGTGTGTGAATATGGCTGCCGTGAGTGGGGTTTGGTGTGAGTTTTGGGTATGGTTGATGGAGTGATTGTATGTGAATTTATAAGTGTAATGAGGGAGCAAGAAGAGGGGCTTCATGGCTGTCCTAAAATAGCTGTAGATCTGTGTGTTGTGTGTGAGAATGTGTGTGGTCCATGCATGTGTTTATGGGTGAACCGTGTGCAGGAGTGTGTGAGTATATGTATGTGTTGTAGTGTGTGAGAAGTGATCAATGTGGGTGTGTGAGAAATAGTACCTATAATGTTTAATTCAAAAATATTCAAAATTTTGAAAAATTCATATTTTGACTTTTTATAATGTTTTAAGTCATAAAAGTGTTTTTCGTCATATTTTATTATGACTTTGGGCATTGTTAATTACGCGTTAAGGAGTGTACGAGATTTTTGGGTAGCTAGGTTGGCCAGTGCGAGGCGCGCTTTGAGTTGAGTGATTTCGGAGTTAGAAGTGAACATCGTTTGGGTAGCGAATCTTAGGTTTATAGTATATTAGACATAGATTGTATTCTAACAAATGGATTTGCCAGTCTAGATTTATTCAGAAAATATTGATCAAGGTTGGTAGCATCGCTTAGTTTGGACCGAGGTAAAGATTTTCTCTCCGAACCCTACTCATCACTTTGAATTTCTGTGTTTAAATCTTAACTGTTTTGCGAAATCCGTGGAACTATGGTTTTATAAATTTTCATGAAAATGTTTTTAATTGCCCGTGTTACCCTAATTTGAGCCTGATAGCGATCGTCTAGAATTCGTTATTCTCATATGCTTATTTAGTTCAATCATTATAAAACATTCTGAATTTTGTTTAAATTCCTTGAATATTAACATGAGTTAGTAAATCTGAGAGTTATAAGGATGGTCTATATTGTTAAAGTTATAAGGATAGTCTTTTGGTTGGGTTAAACTAGTACATAGATGGACTAGTCAATGTATATATGCATATGTAAACCGTATCGAACACTGCTGGGGTGGCTTTGCTATATAGTGTGCTGCTCATGTTCAATATTTTTTTTATCCTTGTTTTATTTTACATAAAGTGTTTTGAATAACTGTTAATTAATATTGTCTTGCACTCTGCACCGATCATGAGCACTCTAACCTCCTCCCTCCCAGGGCTGTTTTTGTTCTTGGGTGCTTGCCAAGTGCAAATTTATTACACATTCCATCTTGACTTTCTAGTTTGCTCCCGACCATTGGTTACACTCGACATTCCTTAGCCATATGATTGCGAAGCATGATAATATTAGTGGCCCAATTCTCTAATAGCTTAAGTTTTTATAACAGGTAATAAGTTAACATGGCATCACAGTTCTAGTTTGGTAAAGTATTGAGTTCGATTCTTTCTTCTTGCATATTTGATCCCCCTTTATAATAAAGCAATGCTGCTTATTTGTATACTTGATGGCTGTACACCTTAATTTGTCTCTACTCGTGCAATCAGCTTAACCTTTTAAAGTTAATGATAACTTAATAGTGATAGGTACACTAGGCTACTTTCTCGTACATAGACATGCGTGTCATAGTGAAATATCAAGCGTATTTATCATGATTATTATCATGAAGAAAATGAATCGAGCTCCAACTTTATAATGACATATTAAATGTATTTTCGACATTGGGTTACAGTTGTTGAAGTCCGTCCCTTTCTTAGTTAATGATTAATGATAGAACGCTAGTTCTCTTCTACCTCTTCCAACGCCTCAGATTGCCAAACATTAAGCATTCAAAAAGCATACGAGTATTCAACGGCACCATATGGATCATAACAAGATCAAGAGCTCCATAACAATTGTTGCAAAGATCTTGTAGGTTAGCACACATGATTAAGAACACCGAAATGTGGATCGGAAATAAAAATGTAGGAACAGATTCATCTCACTGTACATAGAGAAAACAACAGGTCACATAATGAAGCTCTTTGGAGGAATGAACTTCTCAGAGCCTCAGCGTAAGGTCTGGTGGAGTTCCCTTAGTGTCTATTGTTGGAGTCGCCTCCAAGAAATTAATAGTTGATGTTGGGGGCAGTACGAAACTTGGATAAGCACCACCTGTTTCAGCCTCCTGATGGAAACTGCCAGGCCACAGTAGCTCAGCTTCGTCATCCTCCAGAAAAACCGGCAGACCTGAATATCCTTGCTCAAACCTCGGGCCACCTCTTATATCATGTGGCCTCACAGGTGGTGCAAAGCCTTGATGCACTGAAGAATGTGCTTTGATTTCCAGGGACCTCATTGAAGATCCATGCAAAGGCAAAGAGGCCAGGCTGGCGTACCTCTCCGAGAAGATACTCATACGCATAGCACGTTTTGCCAGTGTCCTTTCCCTCTTATGAGCGTTCTGATGGCCACCGAGCGCTTGTGAGCTGAAGAATTTTCGCTGGCAGTAATTGCAAGGAAAAACTCGTGCTGCTGGCTCATTGCTACTTTCACTTGTGCTTGATATTGAAAATCCTGTGGTGTCCCTTCCAGCTACTTCATCGCTGCTGGTGTTGAAGCTGAGAGTCAAGTCGAGGGAAAATGGTTCCAAGCATGATTGAGTTGTCATGGGATTCATAGCGTGCGAAGAGTTGGAGGGGAAGCCATCCTTGCAAGGACATGTGAAATTTTCTTGTATGGATATGCTGGAAGCAACATGGCTGCTAATGTCGGAATCATTTTCAGAGGAGGCTGCCACTTCAAGGTCAAATGACGATTTCATGATCGATGGTGTACTAACAAAACAAGAAGATTTGCATTGTACCAGCAGCTACCAGATTGTGCCAGTCCGGCTGGCTCTCACGGAAAGTAAGATCTTCTTGTCCTGCTTCGGTCACATCATGCTCTTATTGACCCATAGCAGGGGAAGAAAAAGAAAAAGCAAAAGCAAAAAGGTAACAAGATGTGCGCACTATGCCTCGAAGAGCCTTTTTTTTTTTTTAGTTGGTTTAAGTTGTAGAACAGCATTTCAGATTTTCACAAAAACATGCATAGTAATGACTTTTTAAATACTCATTCCGTCTCAAGAAATTGTTTTATTTTGACTTCACATGTATATTTTCAGACTGTAGTTCATGTAGACAGAATAACTTGAACAATTCTGCTTCCATCTTCATAACTGATATGCTTGCAGGTGTTTTGATATTTTTTTTCTTTTCTTTTCTAGTTTTGCTCAGAAATAGATGAATGAAAATGCAGTCTTACTTTCTAGTAACATCAAATGCTGAACAGTTCTTATGGATTTGCTAATTTGTCTTCTTCTGTAGCTTGCCAGTTGCTCTTCTGAATGTCTGAACTATGCTCATTTCATTATGTCAATGTAACCCTGTAACATAGAAACATAGGGATCTGTTACTGCGGCTGGTGAAGATTTCCTTCAAACTTGACCATTGTACAGTAAATTAATATCAACATTAGGATCCACTAGAACCAAACAGAAGAAAATAAACAAACTGCATATGTCCCTTTCGATTAGTCTGGAATCAACAAGCTTGCCTACAGTCTTACCTGACAGTGCTACATCAGTATCTGCTTGGCATTCATGTTCTAGCTCAATGAATTGTCAAAGATACACATGAGTCATGCTAAATTTATCAACCCAAGAAGTTGTTGCTAAGCATTGAACTAGTTAATTATTCTTATGAAAGATCAGATACAAGTAAAATTGTGTCTGACAGAGACACAGACAGTTGTAGACACTAGACAGAGCCACCAGATAGAGTTGGTATACTCGAAAGTCATGGCTCCTGTTTCCTCTTCTGCCCAAGAGACTATACCTGTGACTATTTAATACCTCCGAAGGTTTACTGAAAATTGAAATTAGAGATAGATTTTCAGGGTTAATTGACTTTGAAAAATTCCATTTCAAGTTAGCCCGTAGGCCTTTAATTTAGCTGATCTTAAGTCAAAAAATCCAAGTTTTCGAGCATCTTATAGGAAACTATACCTTAATCTACTTTTCAGTAAGTGGATGCAAAACAACTGTCCATTAAAGAAAGGGTTTTCATAAGCATTGCAGTTTAGTCCTTAATGATAATGGGTCACACTTTTTACCTCCCCGCTTTCCTCTCCTTTTCCGCGAAGAAAACTATGGTGGGCGTGGGCCTAGGGGGAAAGTGCAGCCCTCTTACCATTGTCCCCTTCCCCTCTCCCTCCTACCTGAACAGGAACCTTCATCATTTCCATTTTCCCACCTTCCCCTCCTATCGAACTGGTTCACAAGTAACATGAAAGGAGACCAGTTTTGGTAAGATGATAATGCAGCAATGACTTCCAGTTTTTGTAATAAAATCGTGTAAAAGAAAGATGAAGGTGCAACAATCATTTGTCATGATCAACATTCAGTAGTCTGTTTTCTTGATTTGAACCGAGTAAAAACCTGAGTTTTCCCTCCAACGATCAATTGCCATCAGTACTCGTCTCACCAACTGAATCATGGTGACCGCTTACGAATAGCACATGTACGAGTTTTTGAATGTTTGTACCAATTGGCTACCCATCTTGAAAACAATAATGAACGGAAAGAAACAAGCAAAAAATGTTCCCACCAAGTGGTATCCGAAATCTTGATTCATGGTAGAACAAAAGAGAAGCCACAAGTGTTCCACGCAAAAAGTGAGTCCTCAATAGTCTTTGAAGATCCAATTCTTCAGCTAAAACCTACAGTTTTCTTCTTGAAACAAGCAATCCTAATTCCTACTTTCAGCTTGATCAATTTACATGCTTCTCGTAGATCGTCAAGGGGTGCATCACAACCCTCATAGGAATGAAACATCTGTTGATGGCTGGAAGTGGATTTTCGTTTGGTGGAAATACATAGAAGTCTATCCATGGGATCATTCCGTGTTGGTTTGTAGAATAATTTTCACAACTAACACTTGTACTATGAACGGCACATAGATTTGAATAAATAACATCTTTACAGTCTATATCGGCTCATTACACAAACACCACAGATCAACACAAGGAAACTTTGCCGAAATCAGTGAAGGTAAAAATGATAAAACACATGATAGAAAAAAAAACCATTTACTACAGATTATGTTATGTAAAAACAAAAATTCAAAGAAGACCAAAACCCAAACCAAGTACCGAGATTAGAAAATAAACTTAAACTAGATACACAAGCACCAAAATCAAGAAACTAGCACTACCATGCAGCATTACGTCATGACTACTAATCAAGTAAAACTAACCGGCTTCAAGCTAGCTTGCAGACATCTGCTTGGTTGGAGCAATTTTAGACTTCTATCATCACAGGACAATAGAAGGTCTTGGGCTTCTTTCTTTTCGCAACACAGGGGGAAAAGAAAGGGAATATAGCGAGAGGAGGGGGGGGGGGGGGGGGTTGATGTTATTGATGTTTAATTATGGGAAAGCAAATGTAAGAGGAGAGTGGGGGGGACAGCGGTGGGACGTCAGAGAAATCAGAGAAAAGGTGGTGTTGGGATAAATTAAGAGGGGAGAAGAGAAGATGACATAATACCCAACAGCCACACCCCTCATGTTTGTTGAACTTTTCTGCTCTTCCCAAAGCAAATTGCTTTTACACAACTACAAATGGGATGCAAAGATAGAAGCAAAACAAGCAACAGTTTTAGTCATTAGTCCCACCATAGATTCTCTTCACTCGCTCTGTGTGTTTGTGGCTGGCTACTTTAAAGGTGTTTTTAGATGACTCCAGAGTGTGCATGGGGACGGCTTATTCAGATCCACCACAAACTTCCCTGCACGTCTACCATAACTCCTCTTTTGACATTCATTCATGGCATGCAAACTGTTCTCTTATCTATGGCAGCATATGGTTCTTGCTTCCATCGGCCACAGCCCACATAAGTACAAAGGGCACGTGACCTTTGCAGCGTCCTTTATTACCAATCTCACTACTAGTATTCTACAGTACTGGTGCTTATCCGTGCAGTACTGCACATGTCACTTACTTTGCAACTGTGATCTTTTCTATTGATAATGGACACAAAATGTAGTATTGCTCTGCCTTAGTGACACGAGATCGCTAAGTTACCCGTGGCTTTAAAATTTAATGCTCTATAACAGGTAATCCAAGCTTTGAAGAATGGTTATACTCTATGCACGTGTGCTTTTTATTGGCACAATGTGCGAAATCCGCATGTTAGCCCTAAAGTAGGGGTCGCTTGCGGAGCTCACATGCTTGCATATACTCGCATGAAGTGCCCGGTTTTCAAGATGGATTCAAGCCGCGAGATCTTTTTAGATTGGAATTGTAGTTGGCTATATGACATGGTTATTATATGGTCTGCGTGCACTTTTTATAACGTTGTATCTGTCTGTCTTTTTTTTTTTTTTTTTTGTGAAATACTTTGCATGGCTCGGGCCTAGTTCAACACCGAAAATCATACTTGTTTGGGTATATATATATATATATATATATATATATATATATATATTGCAGATGATATACACATGTATCGTGACTCCATTCTGTTATAGGCTTTCTAGATTTCTTCTTATGCCATTCTCGCCGCCAAAAGTAAAATTTCCTGCTAAATTTTTTTTTGACGAACTTCTAATTACAGATTTTGAGCCAATTTGCAGGACCATTTATTGCTAAATGGTTATTTGAGGTGTTTCTAGATGTGATTTCCAAAGATATTTAGCATTAACTTTTGCGGCTGCAATTTGAGTTGTGAGAAGAGTATTTTCCCATATAGAGATCATTAGTGGTCCGCTAAATATAGGTAGTAATGTTTTTGCAAACACTATTAACCACAATTGTTAGAATCAATCCTGGAAGACTACTGGGCATGCTTAAAGATCTTTATTTATCGCTGCCTTTTCACTTCTAGACATGGAACGAGAGTAGAATTGTTACATCTATGGTTGATCAAAACTATGCATCTTAGGTTTTAAAAACAGCGACCGAAGCTGACATGTAAACCTCAAACGTGACATCGCCCACGAATATCCAGATGCAAATATGGTATAGTTACTAGCCATTGTTGGTGATAATTTAAAAATCTTTGAACCAAGAGACATCGAGGAAGCACGTTAAAAATGAAATATATCATTTTGTAATTTCTTCAACAGTAATAGAAGGTCAGCATTAAATTTGAAACCATCTAATATTTTCTACCACTCTCAGACTGTTGTTTTCACTTCTACCCTTTTTCAAGCTGTCGCCTGTAACTCCACCACATAACATGCAACAGAGCTATAAGCAAATCACACTTTGGGTTCGCCCCAGCAGTTACCGACAGCTCCACGTTCCCGCCGCATGGGTTGCTGCCCGAGACGTTGCTTTGCCCCTAAAAATGACCCTTGAGGACTAGCAACGCCACTTCTCGTAGCATGGTCCCCCACCAGCCATCAAAAAGGGTACGTATATGCCACAGACATTTTCAGGGTTTGCTAGTAGTGATAACTTAGGATAATGATTAGGATAAAGAGAGGCTTTAATTGAATACTTAGGTACACATTCTTCCACTAAACTAGTGCCTGCTTTGTTTGTTCACATGCTTTACTGCTTTATCTCTGGCTAATCAACTGTACATATATGCGCCACTATTGCAGCTTCGTTGGTCCCACTTACAAATGGTGTAAGCCCGAAGTTTTAGAGTGCTTGATAAACTACGTTTGCATTTAGTGTTTAATAGACAATCGTATCTTGTACGAGATAACAGACAACTGATCTAGATACTCGTGCTATGTCTATGTTGGTCCGAAGGAGGATTATGTTCTTCGTCTAGGATTGATTTTCTTTTGCTTCATGATCAGCGATGGAATTCTTTTATGTGGTTTTTTGCTCGATGTTATCTCGTCTTATGACATGGGGTTGTCATCCCACTTTAGTACTTTAATTAAAGTTTCACTATTATTAGGTCTTGTACACGTAATTTGTTGTTTCTTATATGTGTCTACTATGTTATCTCCTATTTTTCAGTCTTTTTAAACTATGTTTAAATTGAGTGCATGCATGTTGGTCAGGACAAAGACTGTGTTCCTCGTCTAACTTCAGGATTGACTTCTTTTTCTTATCGATCAGGTGATGGTATGGGATACGGGTGGTTTGATCAAGTACAAGCCATTGTTTCCTTTCCTTGAATAAGATGGAAGCTTAGCCGGATCTTTCCTTAGCGGTGCTTTGTGAGAATCAGAATTCCATTATGTGGCTTTTTGCGATCTTATCTCTTCCTATGGGATGTGATTGTCATCCCACTTTAGTACTTTTTGAGTTTCGCTATCATTAGGACCTGTACACAGTATGTTGTTTCTTGTATATGTCTACTCTAGTTGTCTCATATTTTTTGTCATGGTATATATTTCTCCCATTTCCAAAAAAAAAAAAATAACTCTAAACACATGACATTGGTGTTGTATTTTAGTAAAAATGTAATTTCAAATGCTTTTTTAATGTTTTATTTTTTTATATCCTCCATAATTGGGCCACTACAAATATCTTTGATGATCCATAATTGTTGTTTGAACTGGCTCATTGTAAAATGTCTTCATTTACCATGGTACCTCATAATGATGTATTTAGTGGTAAACTTCAATTGGGCTACTAGACGATATTATTACGTTTTTTTCTGATAAAACGTCAGTAGGTATAAGTTACATTTGTAACTTTAGTGTCTCCCTAATGCATAAGTGAATGGTCTTTGGTAAGAAGTTGCCACCATTCACGTTTAACCTTAAGTCGCTATCATGAGGTTTAATCTCAATTTTCCACCATAGTTGTTTAAGGCTCTAACTATCTTTTTTTTTTCTTTTTCTAATTTATTGACTTTTTAAATCTCAGACACCACGTCCATATTACTTGTATTGATTTTGTGGTGCACCATGTCTTCTGGTGTAATGCGTTAAAGCATTGTACTGTTCCCGTTGATTCAATAGTCTAGTATCAACGTTTGCACGCGCAAGGATGCGAGTCGTATTAAAGAAATTGACTTATAGTACGCACCTTGATAACGCAATAAAACACTTAAAATTTAAAATTTTTAATAATTTTTAATTAAGTGCATTTGATAACGCTTAACGTTATATCACTTACATAATTAATCCCTACTAAAAATAGACTAAAATTTTAAGTCAGGGTAGACTTACTTAATACTTATCACTTAATTTAAGTGAGATGGTTAAAAATAATTTAACATAATTGTACCTAAAAAGAATTATTAGCACCATGATGGCGTCTCAATTAATTTGCTGGCAACACTGCCTCCACCACACTACAATCACCACGACATTCATTTTTCCTTTTTTCTACTACCACCGGAACTACCACGACATAGCCACCAGGATCACAAGGACACTGCTGCCTCCACCACACCATAGCCGCCATCACCACGTCCATGTCTGCCAAATTCATCTTAATATCTACCACATTACAATCATTACCATAACCGACATGTCGTTGCCTATCGTTACCATCACTATTACCAACACTATGCCTTCATGCAACACTACCGCCACCATGGATAGCTTTTTGTCGTCGCCGCTACCATCACCACCATCATTATTACTTGGTCGCCACTATCGTCGCGGGCGTCACCACCAACACGATTTTGGCCCCCCCAAAAAAGTGATAAAGTACATAAATATATAATTTTGGTAAAATTGATAAATTTGTATATAGAACAATTTTTGCTTTTAGTTTACCAATCAAGTTAACTTATTTTTCAGTAAAAATTCATTCTTTTAAAGTTTTCAGTCTTATGAATTCAGCGTTTAACTTTTTCAGGATTTAAATTTCAGTTTTATCAAACAGTCCTGCAGTAATTATTTCTTCATGCGTAAAGGCATGGAATACATAAGTGTAAAACATTAGCAATACCTTGTCTGATATGAGTAATGCAGCTTTATAAAAGAGAACTTGAGTTAAGTAGATTTGTAAATTCGCAATAGAAGCAAAATTCGTCGAATCTATTTATTTACTACTTCACTGACATTATTTCATTTTGGTTTAGGTTCATCAATTTTAAGACGATTGAGTTTAACAATATTTTAGCCCATTTCAATACAATGTCGATCGAGGAGCAAGAACTTAAAGGTCTAGACATTTGTCATTTAGACAATGCATCCGTATCATAATCTGGACATGAAAAATTCGACCCGCAGTGTGACCTTGTACTTTGTTACAACTAAAGAGCACTTTGTATATATATATATATATATATATATATATATATATATATATATATATATATATATATATATATATTGTCTAGGCATTAGTAGTGGGTTTGCTTCCTATACCGAGAGTGTTTATTCTTATCATAAACATAGTTTGACATCGTACACTGGATTTTAAGACTATCAAATCCAGATCCACTGTTGACTCCTATTCTCATCCTGTATTGTGGTCTGTTTTTTGGATTGATTTTTTCCTTTAATTTTCACTCTCATGCCGCAAGTTCTATTGAGGTTCTTTACAACAAAAAAAAAATATCACTTATTTTTAGTAAGAGAGTGTGTGTAGGAGAAGTTGCCAACGCGATCTGACTGAACGACCCATATCTTTTTTTTTTAAAAGTTTGTCAGCTGTTTGCTATACAGTGTAGAGGACTGGATTTTTTACCAAATTGCCCCTCCCATGTCGTCCACTCCACAGTGTAGCAGACTATTTTTTGTTTGACACATGTCATATCTTGTCCCCACGACTGTCGTCCGCTATACAGTGTGGCGGATCACTTAGGAGATATACCCCAAAAGTGCCCTAATTCTCATATCTTTTTCCATTTTCAATTGCTTGAGATCCACTTGCTTCCATTTTCAGCTACCTTCAACCTTCAAGTAACACTTGCTTTAATCAAGGTAAGTTTGTGAATGGTGAAGTTTTCTTTATGGGTTGAATGACGAAATTTTCTTTTTTTGGATGGATATATAGATTTTTTTGGGGGTTTATGTTTGTTGTATTTGTAGGTCCCTAAATACACCTAGAGGGGGGTGAATAGGTGTTTTACAGCTTTGAGTACAAATTAAAAACTGAGATACAAAGTGATGACAAATATAACAGTGATAAAATTAACACAGAGATTTATATTGGTTCAACCCCACCAGCGTACGTCCAGTCCTCGAGCACTCCACGCAAGGGAGACCTACTCGAGCCTTTCACTAAACCAACTAGCTTCGGGTGCTAGCTCAAACCGCAGTACAATTTCCGAAACCCTTCCAAGGTTTCCAACAGATTACAAATGAAAAGAGATTTATAAGTTGAATGTAAACAAACAAGCTCTTTCTTGAGCAAATATTACAATGAAGAATAAGATTTAAGCCTTTTTAGGTGGGAAGATCTATATCCTTTCAAGAACCAAACCAAGAAACTCACTATGAACAATCTCAAGGATAAAAACTCACTCAATAGAGAATGAAAGATAAGATATCAAGATGAGAGAGAGTTTTTGAGATGTATTTGAGAGTAGGAAAAAGATTTTCGCAAGAGAGAGAGTTAATGCTCCCAAGAACCCCCTATTTATATATGTAGCAAAAGTGAACCGTTAGGAAGGAAAAGTCCAAAAAAGCATTCGACTAAAAACAAATGATTTGGCTTCGACTAAAAGTTTTTGTTTCGACTAAAACATTTACCTTCGACTGAAAGTCTTGGCTTCGACTGAAAGTCTTGGCTTCGACTGAAACACTTGACTTCGACTGAAATTGATGACTTCGACTGACACCGAGAGGTGGGTGAATAGGTGTTTTACAGCTTTGAGTATAAATTAAAAACTGAGATACAAAGTGATGACAAATATAACAGTGATAAATTTAACACAGAGATTTATACTGGTTCAGCCCCACCAGCCTACGTCCAGTCCTCAAGCACTCCACGCAAGGGAGACCTACTCGAGACTTTCACTAAACCAACTAGCTTCAGGTGCAAGCTCAAACCGCAGTACAATTTCTGAAACCCTTCCAAGGTTTCCAACAGATTACAAATGAAAAGAGATTTACAAGTTAAATGTAAACAAACAAGCTCCTTCTTGAGCAAATATTACAATGAAGAATAAGATTTAAGCCTTCTTAGGTGGGAAGATCTATATCCTTTCAAGAACCAAACCAAGAAGCTCACTATGAACAATCTCAAGGATAAAAACTCACTCAATAGAGAATGAAAGATAAGATATCAAGATAAGAGATAGTTTTTTAGATGTATTTGAGAGTATGAAAAAGATTTTCGCAAGAGAGAGAGTTAATGCTCCCAAGGACCCCCTATTTATATATGTAGCAGAAGTGAATCGTTAGGAAGGAAAAGTCCAAAAAAGGATTCGACTAAAAACAAATGATTTGGCTTCGACTAAAAGTTTTTGTTTCGACTAAAACATTTAGTTTCGACTGAAAGTCATGGCTTCGACTGAAAGTCTTGGCTTCGACTGAAAGTCTTGGCCTCGACTGAAACACTTGACTTCGACTAAAATTGATGACTTCGACTAAAACACTTGACTTCGACTGAAACTGATGACTTCGACTGAAATGCTTGACTTCAACTAAAACGCTTGACTTCGACTAAAACTGATGACTTCGACTGAAATACTTGACTTCGACTAAAACACTTGACTTTGACTAAAAGATTTGGTTCTTTACTAGAATTTCTGTCAGATCTTTTAAGAAAGACTTATACTGACAAGAAAAAAATTTGACATCAGGTTCTTGCATCTTCAATGTAGTCCATGGCTTTAAATCCCGAGTCCAAGTTCTGATTCAAGCTTTGTTTGATTAAGAGATAAATCCTGGAATGTTTATCTTAATAAAGTTGTTAGATTAATGTTAGAGATAATATGTCTGGAATCATCAAAATTAATAAGTCAACAATCTCCCCCTTTTTTATGATGACAATATTAGTTCTAACAAAAAAACGATATACTCCCCCTTAATCAGTTAAACATTTACTCAAGGATATAACATAAAGAGCATATTATAAAATTTTAATCAAATAATTAATAAAGATGCATACAACAGCATGATTAATTCAAACAATGAACAAGTACTTGTTCTCCCCCTTTGTCTAATCAAAAAGAGGGGCAGCTAATGCAACAAGCAAAAGAAGAAATGAATAAAACAAAAACTAAGGCCGACGGCGGGGAGCACCCTGGGTAGAGGAGGAGGGATCAGCAGGTGGTGGAGCAATTGTGGGGACTTCAACAACTTCGACGACACGAGGAGAACGCGGCTGCGGAGGGTTGTAGGGAAGATGCGGGTTAAAGAACCATTCTTCCCCTTCAGTGCCAGTGTGTCGAGAAGGAAAAATATCCGGACGAGTCACCCGAAAGCCGTGTGCCTAATCGAAGATCTGATGAGCCAGGTATGTCACGACCCGAACCCACGGGCAGGCCCGCGAGCTAGGCATGTGACTGGTCGCAGGCCCATTCAAACACCTGTTAGGGCTCTGCTAGGCCTTACTACAATCCTGTGACTCCAAATTAATTCTAATTTACAGACCTCCAAAACATTCAAATAAAACTCTCATTACATGTCCTTAAAACTTATAAAGAAAACTCTAGGAGACCTAAGCTCCTTACATCAGTTCAAGCATAACGTAAATTAACATAGACTAAAATGTTCGAATAGTAGGCACTCATTATTCTAAAAATTCTCTTCGGGCATAACTCCCCTGTGTGGCTCACACGGCTCCGCTTCCCTTGGGTAGTCACCTGAAAAATAAGGAATGAGCGAAAGCCTAGCAAATACACCAGCCATGTTCCTAAAATAAGTTTAAAATTTCTAAAACATGCCATGGGTTTTCTTTTAACAAATCACACAATCGATTATTGTCATTCATAAAAACGTCCTTCATATACATATACACATATACATGAAATTTCAAAAGAGAAGATGTTCAATTCTGAGTACAATTATCGTTCGTTCCATTCACATCAGACACATATATTTCTTTTCGTAGGTATGCTGCGGTTAGCGTACGAGCCTCCTTGACTAGGGCCCGAAATCCCTCCTACACCCGGGATAAAATAATCATGTGGATGCAAGGGCGTACCACCAGCCATAGTACTATGCATGAACGTATGAGCCCCGTTGACCAGGGCCCGAAATCCAACATTCCCCCGTTGGATATGGGGCACAGCAACCAAGACAAGTCTCGTTGCTCATTAACATGTACTCAGTAAAATTTTATGACTCACACGACATTCCATGGCATTCTTTCAAATTACATTTCTCATCAAATATTTTAGAAATAAAACATATGCAGAATAAATCTTTGAACTTCAATTGATCAAAACATAAATACATATTATAGCTTTTGCAAATAAGTATACGGAGGAACATGACAGGGGTACTTACTTGTTGCTGACATATTTCCTCGATCCAAAATGTAGCGCGATGATCAGTTGTTACGTTTGACCAATAGCACCGTTAAGGCCATTCCTTTCATCTCCATAGCCCCGACTTCACTATAACCCGAAGGGCATCATTGAGGAAAAAAACGCAGAATTCCTGTCGAATATTTTCTCAAACAACTCAGACGCCGTATCCGACCGCCTGTTACACAACCCGTCTAAAATCGTGCCCAGTTCACCATGTCATTCTCAGGCATTTCATCACCGTTGCCGAATTTCCCTCAGTCACCCGTTTCTAATAACCAACCAAGCAACCTTGCGCTAAATAGTACCCAGTTAATCGCTAGAGCTCATGCTAACAATTCCCTTTTATATATTCTCATAGCCTATGCGCTTTCTCAACCAACACACATACATGCATAGGGTACGCCTTCGCAAGCATACGACGCACCTACACCATGTACACATATGGTACACCACGCACACGTACTTACCATACCACATAGCCGTACAACTGAACTTTACCAATTGATTTTCACCCAAGTAACCCGTCACTTCCAAAACCGTCCAAGCACCTAATACTCACCCTTCACACTGGAAAACACACAACCAAGACAGGCACGTAACCGTACACTACCACACGACCACACTCTCACCACACAGTACACGTACAACCATCGTACTGCTACTCACACATAAAAAGGCTTTACACACTATCGTGTTGCCTACACAACAACGTGCTCATTCACCTCACGCAATTGCAGAAATTACCCCACACCTACACAATATACACATCTGCTCAAACACACGCAACGTACACCCACCAGTGCACACGCACAATTATCCAGATACCACAATCACACAGTCATACCCACTCCACCCACAACTACTCCATCCCAGTATAGTTGCCACACCCATCAACTATTGTGACCAAAAGGTTCCCTCATCTATCAACAAGGTCTTAAGTTTTATCACCCGCCGCCATATACACCCCACCACAGTGCCCCACATACACACCCTATTATAGACGATTGTTTGACAACAATAACACCCACACACCTGACAAGCACTGACACCGTACACCCACAGCTGTACACAAAAACCACCATCCACCGCCAACACTACCGCCAAATGACCACCACTGCACCCATTCACCAACAACACAAGCAACCACAAAAACCCATTTCATAATATACAGTGCCAAAAATAGTGCTTGGCAGCTAGGCAAATGGGTCGAGGACCCAAAATTGCAAATTGCATGCTGGTTACTCCGGCCACCTTCACTGATCGGGGCGTCTCGTCGTTGAAATTTCTGGCCAAACACACACGCACATGAATACACTTGTAAAAATGGCAGAGTGGTTCAATTAAGGACCCACTGTGGTGGCTTGTAACTGCTGGTTGCCAGGAGTTGTGGTCGTTAGGCGACGGCAATCGACCGGTGGTCGTCTTTGATGACGATCGGAGTTATGGTTGGCCGGTGATGGTTACCGTGCTGTTCCATCAGGGTGCGCCACAGTGAAGGTGATTCCAGGTGGTTGGCATTAGTGGATTCAAGAATAAGGCAACGGCAGCGAGGGGCGGTGACGGGCGGTGCTGTTTGGTGGAGGCGCCGACCGGAGTTGCTCGTCGAAAACTGAATGGTTGGACGGCGACAGCGATTGCACGGCGGCTAGGCGGTGGCAGCGGCGCCTCGGCTACGGCACGGTGGTCACGGAGGTGTTGATTGGTGATGTACGGTGTAGGTGCGGCCGGAGTTCATCGCCTGTGATGGAGCATGGCCGACAATGGGGACGCCGGAGATGGGAGGGCGCTACCCGATTAGGGCCTACTGCCCCTTCTTCTTCTCTCTGCCCTTTTATTCTTTCCCTTTTCTCTTCATTTGTTTCTTTCTCTCCCCGACTTCTCTCTTTGTTCTTTTCTTTTTTTTTTTTCTTTTCCTTTTTTTTTTGACTTTCTCTCCTGGTTTTCTTTTCTCTTTTTTTTCCTCTAGGCTTCCCCCTACAATATTAAAATAACTGAACTGAGAGATCAAATATTTATGAAATCAACCCTAATTTAATTATAGCTTCTCAAGCGTCACCGGCCTAGTTTCATTTATTTCTTTCTTGCACCGCTTTTTATCCGTAGCTAGTGGTATTTTCATTTGTCACTAATAATACTACTCAAGCTAATCATCCCTAAGGACTCAAAAGAATATCACTCATAGAATTTGTCGCTCAAATAATATTAACCGGCTAACCCTAGGTTCGAGATATTACAAGGTAACAGTTTTGTTCAGTCAGAATGCTCTTAGTGAGATAAGCCTGGCGACGATGATCTCAAAGGGCAGTTTTCTGCTGGTGACGAAGATCTTGCTGCATCCGGCTCAAACATTCCATGAGGGGAGTGTGATTGAGGGGAAGAGAGGAAAGGTTAGCAGTAAGGTCATTGAGCAGGTTATGAAAGTCGATTTGGTTCAAGAGAAGCTGAGCGGAGGAGTGTTGAACCGACTGCTGAAGGGCAGTAAGCTCATGAAGAAGAGTAGTGTGGTTAGCTGCAACAGTAGCAGTAAGGGTGGTTTGCGATTCAAGAATTAACTGAATCGAAGTAGAAAGTCATGAAAGAGTTTCAGAGAGGTTGGAGGTGTCGAAAGAGAGGAACTCATCAAATTTTAGGTTAGAGAAGTCATCAAGCGGACTAGAGAAAAAAGGGTGAGGAAGAGTGGGCAGATGTGGGATCGAGAAGGAAGGGTCAGGGGGAAGAAAGGGGAAAGAGCTAGATGTGTCAGTCTGTGCAGGGGGGATGAACGGAGTAGAAGAAGGTGGTGTTGGTGGAATAGACGAGGGAGGAGCAGAAAACGTGGCTGAAGAAATTTCAGGAACAGGCGAGGGAGAAGGAAGAGAAGCAGGAGCAGAGGCCGGAACAGACTGGGTGTGGGAAGGATCGGTAGCAGTGACGCGCTCAAGAAGGACAATGTCGGAGGTGAGATCAGAGCGAAGGACGAAACCAGCACGACGAAGAGAGGTTTCATCAAGAACATGGTGACTCGGAAGGGGGATACACTCCGAGGTAGAGGTGGGCAGAGGGACATGAAAATGTTCAAAAACACGGATGAGCAGGAGTCTGAAAGGAAGATTGGCAGAAGATTTTTTTTTTCGGGCATTCATTACGAGCATGATGATGCCCGCAATGTTTAAAGGAGAACCCCGAATGAAGTGGGTGAGAAGGATGATGTCTAAATAGGAAAAGGTAGCATAAGATCCTGAGCGAGTAGAGAGATTATAACAAAGGATAAGATGAAGAACACGGTGAAGAGGAGAGAGGTCACCTAGACTAGGTTTACGGGGCCGAGAAATGGAATGGTCGCCTAAAAGAGTTTGGGTTTGTTGGAGGGGAGTAAAAGAGCTGGAGGTACACCACGTGTTTGCGGTGAAGACAAGGGTTGAGGATGGATTGGTGAAACCGAGTATTTGGGCTAAGGTGGTGGCATCGAGACGTATGTGGACCCCATTCATAGAAGTGGTCAGAGAGGAGGGTGGTGGAGCAAAAAAATGCATGCTGGAGTAGAACATGCGGACAAGGGCCTGGTAATAAGTGGCAGGAGGAGAGAGGATGGAGAGACATCTCATTCGCTCAAAAATGCTGGTAAGGCCAAGTTGAGTCATGAGAGCGACATCATTTGGGCGACCGGGGATGAGCTCGCGATTGATGAAACTGGTATAGTAGGTGAGTTGGTCTTCGACGGAGGGGAAGAAATGGGGAATGTGAAGTATATCAGTAGGTGAGATATAGGGACAGGTAGGGGGTGGACAGGTCGGTGGCGGTGCAGATGAAGATGAAGAAGGGGCAGCAGATGGAGGAGGAGTAGGAGCAACATTACCTGAGTATGGTGGAGCAGTAGATGGCGGAGGGATTGGTGCAGAGGACGAAGGACGGGTAGCAGCGGCTGAAGTTTGACGAGTGCGGCGGCGGGAGGATGGCGGTGGAGTAACAGCAGCAGCAGCAATAACAGAAGCATCAGTCGAGGCAGGAGCCGCGTTGGACTCATCGTCAGAGTCAATGAGCAGACGACAACGACTACGAGGACGTGGATTCGGGTCCATGTGGGTCCTTGTAGTGACAGGTGGACAGGAGAGAGAAGAAAAGTATGAGTCTGTGAAAACGAGAAGCAAATAGTGAAAAGGGAACAGTAAAAAGTTAAAGTGAAAAAGGTGGGCCTATTTATAGACGACAAACTTTTAGTCGACTGAAACATGACTTCAGTCGACTGATTAGGTTTTAGTCGACTGAAAGTGTACTTTGAGTCGACTTAAACCGAATGATCCTGAAAGTGGATGACGACTCGCATTCGACTGAAAGTGAAGTTTTAGTCGACTGAAAAAGTACTTTTAGTCGACTGAAAAGCTTTTAGTCGACTAAACGATGAATGAGCAAAAAATGAAGCGGTCATTTTGGTAAAAAGGAATTTAGCTAAGATCACACATTCCTAAGCGACGAAGAAGTGAACAAAAGGAGGATTCAGCTAACGGTTTTGTAAATATATCTGCAAGCTGATCTTCAAAGCCAACTTTCTTGAGTTCTATTAATCCTTTCTGAACGTTGTCTCGGAGAAAATGGTGACGAATATCGATGTGCTTAGTGCGTGAGTGTTGGACAGGATTTTTACTAATGTCAATAGCACTGTTACTATCGCACATAATAGGAATATGATCTATGAAGACACCAAAATCTCGTAAAGTTTGACGCATCCATAATACTTGGGCACAACAGCTTCCAGCTGCAACATATTCCGCTTCAGCAGTGGAGAGAGCCACAGAAGTTTTTATTTACTATGCCACGACACTAAAGCATCGCCGAGGAACTGACATGTGCCACTAGTACTCTTTCGATCAACAAGACATCCCGCATAATCAGAGTTAGAAAAACCTACTAGATCTAGCGAGGAGTTCCGTGGATACCAGAGTCCCAAATTTAAAGTTCCAGAAAGATATTTAAAAATACGTTTAACTGCAGAAAGATGACATTCTTTGGGACAAGCTTGAAAACGAGCACAAATGCATACACTAAACATTATGTCAGGTACCAATCATGCCACGGTAAAGTTTGTTATCTACATCTTTACCATTTTCATCTTTCATAAGATTAACGCTAGAAGAAATCGGGGTCCCTCTAGGTTTAGCATTATCCAAGCCAAACCATTTCAAAAGCTCCCGTGAATACTTAGACTGACTTATAAAAATTCCTTCTTTTGACTGCTTGATCTGAAGTCCAAGGAAAAAAGTAAGTTCTCCCATCATACTCATCTCAAATTCCCTGCGCATATTCTCAGCAAACTCTTGGCATAAGTCATCGTCAGTGGCACCAAAAATAATGTCATCAACATATATTTGAACTATTAAGATATGCGAATTTCGAATTTTCGTGAAGAGTGTGGTATCGACTTTGTCACGAGAGAATCCATGATCAATGAGAAAGCTGCTAAGACGATCATACCAAGCTCGAGGGGCTTGTTTAAGACCGTACAAAGCCTTTTTCAGCTTAAAGACATGATCGGGGTATTTTTCATTTACAAAACCAGGAGGTTGTTTAACAAAAACTTCCTCCTGTATTACCCCATTCAAGAAAGCACTTTTCACATCCATTTGAAAAAGTTTAAAATTCAAATGACATGAAAATGTCAAAAGCATTCGGATAGCTTCAAGTCGAGCAACTAGGGCAAAGGTTTCATCAAAATCAACCCCTTCGACTTGATTGTATCCTTGAGCAACTAGTCTAGCTTTGTTACGAACAATATGGCCATTTTCATCAAGTTTGTTTCGAAAAATCCACTTAGTTCCAATGACCTTTTGTTGAACAGGAGCCGGGACTAGTGACCAAACATTGCTTCTCTCAAATTGATTCAATTCATCTTGCATGGCAAGAATCCATTCAGAATCATTTAGAGCCTCAGAAATATTTTTAGGCTCAATTTGAGAAAGAAAAGCAAATTCCGCACAAAAAAGATTTACCGTAAATCGTGTAGTAACTCTGCGTTTCACATTACCTATGACTTGTTCTAGTGGATGACTTGATGAGTATTTCCAACTTTTTGGGAGTGGCTGTGTCACATCACTGTTGTTGTGAGTGGATGTTGTGCACTCCCCCTCGGTTGAAGAAACATTAAGTTTGTTGTTCAAGTTCAGTGAGAGTTCTTCACTATCATCACCTGCATTCTTACTAGGTTTTTCAACGTTAGATTCTTCAAATACTACATGCATAGATTCTTCAATAGTCATAGTTCTACGGTTATAAATTCTATATGCTCTACTTTTTAAAGAATAACCAAGAAATATTCCCTCGTCAGATTTCGCATCGAACTTTTCCAAATATTCACGATTGTTCAAAATAAAACATTTACAGCCGAAAACCTTGAAATAATCGATTTTTGGTTTTCGATTTGAGAACAATTCGTAAGGTGTTTTATCAAGAATTGGTCTGATGAGTACTCTGTTCAATACGTAACAAGAAGTGCTGATGGCTTCGGCCCAAAAATATTTTGACAGAGAATTTTCATGAAGCATGGTTCTGGCCATTTCTTGCGAAGTACGATTCTTTCTCTCTACAACCCCATTTTGTTGAGGTGTTCGAGGAGCAGAAAACTCATGTGAAATGCCATTTTCAATGCAAAAAGGAATAAAATATTTTTCAAATTCACCGCCATGATCACTTCTAATTTTTACAAGCTTCAACTCCTTCTCATTTTGAAGCAGTTTAACAAGACTAAAAAAATTTTCAAACGCCTCATCCTTATGAGTTAGAAAAAGAACCCAGGTGTACCTAGAGAAATCATCAACAATAACGAAAGCATAAAATTTTCCACCAAGGCTGACATTTCTCGAAGGGCCAAATAGATCTAAATGAAGGAGTTGAAGAGGGCGAGAAGTGGAAACGATATTTTTGGCTTGAAAGGATGTTTTTGATTGTTTACCATATTGACAGGCATCGCAGACCTTATCCTTGACAAACCTTAGCTTAGGAAGGCCTCTGACAAGCTCTTTCGAGAAAAGTTTCTTGATTAGGTCCATGTGAACATGACCTAATCTACGATGCCACAACCAAATATCATTATGCTGAGCGGAAAGACAAACTTCCCGCGAAGAGTCAGATGCATCAAAAGATAAAGTATAGATATTACCATCTCTCTTACCGACCAAGGTACCTCCATCTGACACATGACAGATTAGGCATTTATCGCCTTCGAACTGCACTTTGTGTCCGCTATCGATGAGTTGACTGATACTTATCAGATTGAACTTCAACCCATCAACCAAGGATACATTCTCTATAGTAATGGAGCCTGTACCAATTTTACCTTTACCAATGATCTTCCCATTTGAGTTGTCTCCGAAGGTAACAAGTCCTCCATTCTTCGGAGTGATGTGAGAGAAAAGAGAGCGATCACTGGTCATATGTCTTGAACATCCGCTGTCGAGAATCCATTTGTTGGAATCTGTCCTTGCTTTCAAGCATACCTACAATAGACTCTGGTTTCGTTCCTTTAGGTACCCACACTTTCTTGGGTCCTGGAAGATTAGATAAACAAAATTTTGGCACCCAGACTTGTTTCACTTTGTTTTTTGTAATAGAAGGGAATGCCTTATTTCTGACAGCACTACGAGGACAATTTTTAGCTAAGTGCCCTTTCTTTTTACATACTGTACAGAGTGTGAAAGGCGAGCAAGAAGCTAAATTTTTGTGAAAGAAGTTTTTATAGTCCTTTTGTTTCTTTGAAGGGTCGTATCCAATTCCACATTTCTCAAAAACACATCTTTGTCTTCACAAAAGAATATCTAAATTCTCTCTTCCTTGAGTAAATTTTGAAAGGGTAAAATTTAGATCTTCAATCTCCTTTTCTAGATTATTTTTTTGCATAGAAATATCTTCCAGTTGAGATTTTAAAAGATTGTTTTCAACTGGAGCTTTTACTTCATGGAGAGATTGAATTTTAGAGGACAAAAGAGAGTTTTCCTTCTTAGAAGCGTTCAGATTATTTTTCAAGGAAGTATTTTCAAAAATATAGAGTTCAATCTTTTTTTGAAATTCTTCCTTTTCGCCTTCCAACTCTTCAACAGTATTAATTAAAGAAAGAGCTTTACTTTTTAGATTGGCATTCTTAACTTTTAACTTTTCATAATTTTCATTTAGTTCTAGAAAAGCTGACTTGAGGTCATTGAAATCAGGATTCTCAAAGATTACCTTGGAATTTTCGTCTTTGGCCATGAAGCAAAGTTGGGCTACTTCATCATCTTCGTTAATTTCTTTGTCGCTTTCATCCAAGTCATCCCAAGTCAGCAGAGCTTTTCTAGGCTTGAACTTCTTTTCTCTGAAATCTCGACTGTTGCTACTTACAGTCTTGTTCTTGAGTTGTGGACAGTATTTTTTGATGTGCCCAGTTCTACCACACTTATAGCAGGCGTTAGCACTTTCCTTTACGTTCCAATCACCATTATTTCTCTGATGTGATTGGTTTGTAGGATTTCTCCTAATCTTCCCGTCTCACTTGCTTGCAAGAAACTTCTTGAACTTTCGAGTGATAAGTGCCATTTCAGGATTAGAGTCGTCGCTGCTTTCTGAAAGTTCATGTGAGGCCTCAGCTCTAAGAGCTAAGTTCTTCTTCTTGGAGATAGTTTCTTCTTCGTCATGAATTTTTGTTGTAATTTCATGAGTCATTAGAGAACCCACCAATTCTTCGAGTTTCAGCACATTCAAATCCTTTGCCTCTTGAATGACTGTGAGCTTTGCTTCCCATCTCTTTGGGAGAGATCTGAGAACTTTTCGGACAACTTCTTTCTTGGGGTAGATTTTACCCAAAAGCTTTAGTCCATTTATAATAAATGTGAATCTGGAGTACATCTCATTTATGGACTCGTGCTCCTTCATCTTGAAGGCCTCATAGTGCTGGACCAACATATTGATCTTGGTCTCCTTTACTTGATTTGTACCTTCATGAGTAACTTCCAACAACCTCCACATTTTTCTAGCAGTCTCACATGCTGAGACTCGATTGTACTCATTCATATCGAGGCCACAGCAGATAATGTTCTTAGCTTTGTCATCCATATAGAAGAGCTGCGCCTCATGAGAGTCCATTTCAAGAATTCCTTTTGGAATCTTGGTTCCATCTGGTCCATCGTTCATCAGACTTATAGAACCATTTTCAACAACATACCAGACGTATGTATCCTGCCTGAGAAAATTCCTCATGCGATTCTTCCAGTAGCTGTAGTTGTCATTTTTCAACAGTGGTGGCCTGGTGGTTGCTGAACCTTCTTCCATAACGCGATCTTTAGCTCTTGACGATTAAGTCAAAGAAAATAACCAGAGCACATGGCTCTGATACCATTTGTAGGTCCCTAAATACACCTAGAGGGGGGTGAATAGGTGTTTTACAACTTTGAGTATAAATTAAAAACTGAGATACAAAGTGATGACAAATATAACAGTGATAAATTTAACACAGAGATTTATACTGGTTCAGCCCCACCAGCCTACGTCCAGTCCTCAAGCACTCCACGCAAGGGAGACCTACTCGAGCCTTTCACTAAACCAACTAGCTTTGGGTGCTAGCTCAAACCGCAGTACAATTTCCAAAACCCTTCCAAGGTTTCCAACAGATTACAAATGAAAAGAGATTTACAAGTTGAATGTAAACAAACAAGCTCCTTCTTGAGCAAATATTACAATGAAGAATAAGATTTAAGCCTTCTTAGGTGGGAAGATCTATATCCTTTCAAGAACCAAACCAAGAAGCTCACTATGAACAATCTCAAGGATAAAAACTCACTCAATAGAGAATGAAAGATAAGATATCAAGATGAGAGAGAGTTTTTGAGATGTATTTGAGAGTATGAAAAAGATTTTCGCAAGAGAGAGAGTTAATGCTCCCAAGGACCCCCTATTTATATATGTAGCAGAAGTGAACCGTTAGGAAGGAAAAGTCCAAAAAAGGATTCGACTAAAAACAAATGATTTGGCTTCGACTAAAAGTTTTTGTTTCGACTAAAACATTTAGCTTCGACTGAAAGTCATGGCTTCGACTGGAAGTCTTGGCTTCGACTGGAAGTCTTGGCTTCGACTGAAAGTCTTGGCTTCGACTGAAGCACTTGACTTCGACTGAAACTGATGACTTCGACTGAAACACTTGACTTCGACTAAAACACTTGACTTCGACTAAAATGCTTGACTTCGACTAAAACTGATGACTTTGACTGAAATGCTTGACTTCGACTAAAACACTTGACTTCGACTAAAACTAATGACTTCGACTGAAATGCTTGACTTTGACTAAAACACTTGACTTCGACTAAAAGATTTGGTTCTTTACTAGAATTTCTGTTAGATCTTTTAAGAAAGACTTATACTGACAAGAAAAAAATTTGACATCAGGTTCTTGCATCTTCAATGTAGTCAATGCTTTAAATCCCAAGTCCAAGTTCTGATTCAAGCTTTGTTTGATTAAGAAATAAATCCTGAAATGTTTATCTTAATAAAGTTGTCAGATTAATGTTAGGGATAATATGTCTAGAATCATCAAAATCAATAAGTCAACAGTATTTATCAGTCTATTCATCAAAGTAATTTAATTTGTGATGTTCAAAAAATTAATTTGTTAACTTCAAAAAATTTATTATAGTTAAATTTGAATTTTTGGGGTTATATTTGTTTTATTTTGGCATGCTAAATTTGTCTATTCATCTTAGTAATTTTAATTTATTATGTTCAAGAAATTAATAATTGTTAAATTAAAGATACTTTTGAGACTATGTTTGGTATATTTGTCATGCTAAATTGGTGTATTCATCAAGGTAATTTTGATTTGATATGTTCAAGAAATGTCATTTGATTGTTAAGCGAAATCTATTTCTATATAGGTTTTGTTTCACAATGTTCGATTTTTGTTTCAAGCTCCAACATCCCAGTAGATGCTAGTGATCCATATTTAGGACGAACGTTTCAAACATTGGAGGAAGCCGAAGGATGTTTTAGAGCGTATTTGTTGAGAATTAGATTTGGCATTAGAATAAAGATTACAAGGACAAGCAACATAACAAAAAAATATGCTCTCGCTTATAAGAGTGTCATAGGAACAGACGCCCACTGCAAAATGAGACACATTAGTAATGATGACAAAATAGGATATGTGCGGAAAAGACGAGACCACTTTGCGCGCACGAATTGCCAGGTTAAGATGTTTGTAAGCCATAAACCCAAGCAAAATCATTGGCTTTAACGGACACGTCTGCTTCAATCATTGTTCTTTAGACTGTCCGTTACATTATGTAGCGGACGGTGTAACAAAAACATCAGTCTTCAACACTTAGTGTTTTTGGCCCCACTATGTACCGGACGGCCTAACAGAAACATTAGTCTTCAACACTTAGTTTCTTTTTCCTTTCAACTGTCCGCTACACTATATAGCGGACGTCCTAACAGAAACAGGTTCTTTAGACTGTCTGCTGCACTATGTAGCGGACGGCCTAATAGAAACATCAGTTTTCAGCACTTAGTTTTTTAGGAGGTTTAGATCGTCCGCTACATAATGTAGCGGACAATGTATTAGTATAGCTGCAAAGATATTGTGATACCTCGAAAATACCAAAAATTAATCTAACCGTGAGTTTGATTAATTAAGGGGTGTTATTTTTATTAAGTAGCAATATGTTGATGATGATTAAGTGTTAGGTAGCTAAATAAGGGGTTAGTGTGGCCTTGGGGGTTAAAAATATAATTTTGAAAAAGATGATGAACGTGATGCATATTTTTTATTAAGTAACATCATTTTGATGATAATAAGGTGTTAGGGGGCTAAAGGAGGGGTTCGGTTGATCTTGGGGTCAAATTGTAATTTTTCAAAATCAAAGGGTCAAAATGCAATTTTAGAAACTTGTGGGGCCAAAGTGCAAATTTTGAAACTTTGCAAAATATGGCACAACCTGGAGAAAATAGGCCATGCACGATGGCCACCTCTTGGTTGTATCAAGCTGGCTCAAATTGGGAAATTATACTCTTTTTGGATAAGATTTAATGGTGTTAAATATAAAAGGAAAATTTGGGGTGCAAAATAGAAATAAAGAGAAGTCAAGAACTCAGCTCAAGAATACACAACATGCACAGTAGCAGCCACGGGAAGGAAAAAAAGAGAAGGAAAATAGAGGGAAGGAAAAAGGAGGAAGAAGACGAAAGGAAAGGAAAGGAAAGGAAAGAGAGAAGAAAATGTTTAATTCGAACCCTAATTGGGTATGATTTTGAACCCGAAATTGTGAAAATTGGTTGCATTCAATTAAGTATATGATGTGGGAGTATATATATATATATATATATATATATATATATATATATATATATATATATATATATATATATTCAGTTGTGTTGGTATGTGATTGGGAATGGAAGAATTTGTAATGAATTCTTGTTAGAATCATGACATAAGACCCTAAAACAATAAAGAAAGAGAAAACGAATTAGGGTTTTGATTTGGGCTTGATTTCAAGGTGCACGGGTGTGTATTTCAGTGTGTTTTAGTGTGTGTTCTTCAATTTGGTTAATGGGTTTGGATTCAATATGGTGTAATTGTGTAAATTAAAGGAATTTAGGGTGTTAATGAGTAGTTTGTGATGTAACCAAGTGATTAGAATGTGAAACAAATGAGAAATTCATGCAAGATTGAAGGAGAAATGTGCCCATGTGTGTGTGATGGCTAAAGGAGGAAGAAGATGAGTGTGTGTGTCCAAGGCGAACTAGTGTGTGTGTGTGTGTTTAATGTGAATAGTGACTGTTTTTGTCACTAAAAGTGGAAATTAGTTAAACAGTTTCTAATCCAAATTTTTTAAAAAAAGTTAGGGTTAGATTTCGCCAAAGTGAGAAATAGAGACCCTAGTTATTTTTAGGAGACCTGTATTGTGGAAAAATTTTAGATTTTTCCAAGATCGGGAAGGGGGTGAACGGATGTGGAAAGTTTGAAACTTTATGGTGAAATTTAAAATATAAAACGAACGCGGTTTTGCACGAAAACTTTATGAGGACTCTGGAATACTGAGAAGTTCCATTTCTCAAAATTTTGGATCATTCCAAAGTTGTTAGCTATTTTTGGCCGAACGGGCTTTTAAGCGCTCGGTCCGAACACCGGTTCGGGATTTTTGGACAAAAATTTTGCAAAATACTTTTTAGCTCAAGAATGACTTCAGGATTAGCGTTTTAAAGTGGTTTTGAGATTTTTATGGTGTCGGGAACCCTCAGGGGCATTTTGGTAAATTGTCGCCCAGAGAGGTATATTTTAGTAATTTTCTAGATAAAATTTTCCAAGGGACTTCTTATTTTGAAGCAGATTTGGGGTATTGGGGTGGAAGTGAACCCTCAGGGGGTATTTTGATAATTTGCCACCCAGGGAAGGGTATTTTGGTAATTTTTTGGTGAAGTTTTTCAAATGACTTTTTAGTTCGAAAAAGGTTGTAAAACACCTAAAAGGTTGTTTTGAAGCTGATTCGAAGCATTGCGGTGATTGTGAACCCCCGGGGGCATTTTAATAATTTATCGCCCAGAGGAGATATTTTGGTAATTTTTTTCTATAAAATGCTTTGAAGGCTGTTGGTTTAGAAAGAAGTGTAAGACATCCAAAAAGTTATTTTGAAGAGGTTTTGAGATGTTTGTTGGGGAGATGGCTGCCAAGGAGTGTTTTGGTAATTTTTTCTTTAAAATGTAAGGAACTATTTGGGCAGTAAATGATGTAGTACATCCAAAAAGTAGTTATAAAGCAGTTTTGGGGTGTTGGTAGTGTAACGGCCATCAGGGGATATTTTGGTAATTTGCCATGTTGATGCCAAATTTTAGGAAACACCGTAATTCAGCGGTCAAAATGGTGGGAAGTGAGGAATGATGTTAATACGTTGAAATAATGAGGTTGTGGCTATTGCTAATGCGTTTGTAAGCTAGGTTAAGGATCCAATTATTGGATCAGATTAACAAGCTGTCGTAAGACACTATAAATGATTAAATAGGAAGGGGTAGAATTGGGAGTGCGTATATGTGGAATGATTTCTAATGAACAGATTATTATTTGACTAGGTGCTGTAGCTCGTTATGATCAGAGATTGTGAGTTGCTTCGGCTATAAGCCAATCAGGTAAGGACAATGCGGTTCTGTTATGCTAATTTATTGTTCGGTTAGCATATACCATGTCGATCACGTTTATGTTGTACTCTTGCTGTTATGAGTTGACACCGGTAGTCATTGTGATCGGTATACGTAGATTTGAATTGTGCTGTTGAGGGCTTAGGGTAGAATAATTCCTTTAGTCCGCCTTGTTGATAGAATTTAATGAGGATGATGTGTGTCCTAGTATGCTATGATTCAATTCAATAAGCATACCCAAAGTTGATGATGATGATGATGTTGCGTAGGGGTTATCGTGTGGTTGTTATGAGATGTCGGCAGTCATTGAAAGTCGATATCTCTTCTGTTTGAGAACGCCATTGAGGACTTGTGGCAAACTTCTCCCGAGTCCGCCTTGTCGCTGATGATGATGCTGTTGAGGTCGTTGCGTGTTGTTGTGAAATGTCGGCACTTATCGGTAGTCGACATTTCTCTTATGTAGGGACGTTGTTGAGGGCTTGCGGTAATCTTTCCCAAGTCCGCCCTGTTGATGATGTCACGTTGAACTCTTGTTGTTATGTCTGAACACCGGTTGATCTATTGATCTAGTATTCCTTGTTGAGCAGTGTTGTTGAGGACGTAAGGTGAAATAAATTTTCCCTTAGTCTACCCCATTGATGAAGTCATGTTGCTTGGTTGTAAGGTGGTTAGGGAAAGCACTCTAAATGAGTTCCCTGCTTGTTGACAGTGTCTCTTCTATTTACTTGAGACTGAGATGAACATCCCATAAGATGGGACATCAATATAAGGAGGATGGCGTGTGAAACATGATCAGTGGAAAAGAGGATTTAGGGCGCGAGTCGAGTTTGTCATGTCTGGTCGAGTCTAGTCTGTCGTGTCTGAGTTGCATTGCATTTGATTTTCTTTTGGTGTTAATGAATTTAATGACTTGTATTTCTTTGATGTTTATCTTTCAATTTTCTGTTTTAGTGTTCACTTGCATAGTCAACCAGTCAGTCAGTCTGTCGGTCAGTCAGTCTTGTCCATAAGGAGGTGGCAATAATGCTGTTCTGTTGGGCCTTAAAGTCGCTCAGTCTAACGAGAGAAAAAAATTATCGTTTGACAAGTTATATTGATGCTGAAATTATTGACTACTCTTGATTCATTACTATCGTTGAGATGATTATTATTCCTTTGAATCTTTTGAATCATTTGTACACGATACTCCTTGTGTTGTCTTTACTGGGCGATTTGCACTTTTGTCTTATGTTGTATTATGCAGGCTATAAGGTTGATCAAGGAGAACCCTTTAGAAAAGGGAAGAGAAACAAGCTAGAAAAGTTGAGCAAGGGGATAAATTGTGTAATGTAAGACAAGCGGGAAATTGTGAGATAAAGATTGAGCTACGAAATAGGTTGATAAGAGTCACACGACTACAGTCGTATATAAGGTTGTAACCATTCATGTTGTTTAGGGACTTGAAAGTCTTCCACTGCAGTATGATGTATATTTGTAAGAAATGTTTTTGTAAGGACGTATTTTGGAGTGTCTATTAATGATGTATAAGTATGAGGTTGTAGTTGCTCTGTATTCAGCACAGGATTTTGAATGTAATTATGGCCGATAACTCAGCCCGGTGATGTTACCTGGGTTGAGGGTGTCGCTGACATTACCTTCATTTTCTATCCCTCCATTAGCCTATCTCAATGAAGGCAAAAAAACCACACCATAACATTTTCTTACCACCATCAAACCTATCTCAACAAGGGCCAAAAATCCACAACACACAAATAAACCACCACACCATAATACATGTCTCAATCAAACTTCGATTAAATTGGTCTTTAAAATAAAATTATTGTCTTAAAAATAATCGTTTACAAGAAGTCATCATTGGGCCTCGTCTTGAGCCGGATTCTTGTTGTTAGACAAATGTAGAATAAACCTAACTACTCTAGGCTGGCCTTTATAAATTTTTCCAAGTTATTCTATATCTTAGGCTTCTAATTTTGCTTCGCTCTAGACGGCTACCTTGAGGCTCTCACCCTAACAAATATAGCCCATGTACATGTAGACGAAGATGTCGCAGTCCGAGTTATTAGCTTGCTTAGGCCTTTTCCTCTTCACTTGAACTTTGAGCTTCAACCTCGCCGGTTCTTTTAGTTCACCGAGAGAGTGGACCATGGCACATAACAGATTTTGTGAAGAAATAAAAAATGGCATAAGCTACAAGTTAACATTTACAATACATAAATTACAATAAGCATTAAACAACAATCATAAGATTACCATAGCATTCAAGTGGTATTTGAAAAGCCACTTCACGGGCACATCTTTGGTATCATCGTGGAAGAGGACTGTTACAACCTTCTGAGTTGGTTCATAGTAAACTAAGTACCAGTGGTTACTATTATCGCAAAATGGTATTAAGAACATGTCTGCATCACGGGCACTCAGCGGACTATCCCTATTAAGAAATGCAAGGAGCGCATCGGGATGTTCCCACTGTTTCAAGGTTTTCTTCCTCCTCCCTTTGACCCAAGCCTGCCATTCACCTACAAGAATGCCATAAAGAAATGCATCCATAAAAAAAAATGTGCGAATACTCATTCTGGGTGTCCTGACTCCTTAGCCTCAGAATCACCACATAAACAGAGATCACAATATCGCTCAACCAAACCCCCGGAGCTAAGGAGGACCTTTTGTCCCACAAGCAACTGTAATCCATGCCATTCGGGTAATCCGTACTATATGCGTTTTGTTCCGAAAGGCCCCGCTAAAGTAACGCTGGTAAATTAGCTTGGATTTTGCTGGCTGTAGAGGCTTCAACAGATGCCCTAAGCGATAAGTCGGGGGGTCAACCGGGGGATTTTTTCCTCCGGGGGGAGGGGGGGTTGACTGGGGGATTTTACCCACCGAGGGGTCGACGGGGGGATATTGCCCACCAGGGGGGCGACCGGCTGATATTGCCCTTTAGACTGGTCGATAGAGGGATATTCCCCTTCGGGGAAGGGGGCGCGAATAGGGAATATTGCCCTCCCGGGGGGTCGACAGGCTGATATTGCCCTCTGAGGGGGGCCGAAACGTCCCGCCCTAAGAACACTTATACTGATCGTGGCATAAACCATGCCTCAGTAGCCAACGACCAGTTTTCCCGAAGAATCCTTAAATAAATGACTGATTCCATTACACATGATAGAGCAGGGCTAAGGTAGTAATCTCGACATAAATTAATATGAGTTTTGATGAATAAAAGAATAATAGGTAAAAATTCTCATAGGTGAAGCAAATCATACCTATTTTTAGACAAAGAAGATAAAAGTCTTTCATATCTCCAATTAGATATTTGGGGACCTTATTAGGGTTAAGAAAAAGGTCAGAAATCTGACCATTTCCCCATTCGAATAGGGAAATAGGGTGAGCCAGATTTATTATGGCTATCGAAGAATTTCAATGTTTGAATCGAAGGTTCATACTGTAAGACTTATTTGATCTTATTAATTCTTAGAATTTTACTCGAATAAATCATGAATTTTCTAGGATAGTATTAAATATCTCATCGAAAACTTATAGCAGCTTGCCAGACAAAGGCTAAAAGAAAAAGAACAAAGGTATGACTGACATAATATCTATGATTGGATTCAAAAAAGCATAGGCCTCGGGGGGCTGGAATGTCTTGCCCACAGGATGATGGGCATTGACTCGAAGAGATTGATGTTTGTGAAATGCCAGTCTTGTGTGACTTGACTCTGAGAGAGGGGTAGTGGTTCCGAGTCCGGAACAAAGAAGGCAAGCGAGGCATAACCTATATCCAAAGAGATAATGAACATAACCACAAAAACATACGAGATTGAATGTAAAAGAAGAATCATTAAATTTAATTAAAATCATTGGTTGGGTAACTTACGAGATCATATGCCCTACGTTCATCGATCTGACCCTTAGGGTGGTACTTTTGCCCTCGGTCAAACCTTATTAGGGCTACTCTCTTCAGCGTGATGCGATAGTACCAGTTGTGGTACTGCTCAATGCTGATCACAGGGTCAGGTTCCGACACAATGGCCGCTAGTGTATCCTACCAAGAACTCCAAACCTCAATTTCACGACAGCCGGTGGTTCCTATTAACCATCATATCTGGGGCATCGGTTGGCAATCCTGCAGGCAATCAAAATGGCGCATTGCGCGATCTGGCAGCTGCCATGCCCGAAGTCATTACCTTAACCACAAGGAGAGGGATACCAAAGGCAGGGCTAGTGACTGGAGTGAAGTCGTAACAAGGTAGTCGTACTGGAAGGTGCGGCTGGATCACCTTTTTTTCAGGGAGAGCTAATGTTTGTTGGGTATGTTGGTTTGACATTGCTTCACACCCAAAAAAGAAAAGAGCTATGTCTGAGTTAAACTTGGAGATAGAAGTCTTCTTTAGTTTCTCGATGGTGAAGTAAGACCAAGCTCATGAGCTTATTATCCCAGGTCGGAACAAGCTAACATGAGCCTCTTTTTTACGTCCTCGTGCCCCCCCTCCCGTGGCGACATGGGGGCGAAAATAAGGAAGGACAGGGGGTGGGTTTCTCTCGCTTTTGGCATAGCGAGCCCCCAATGGGAGGCTCGCACGACTCTGCAACCTCAAAGTGGATCAAAGGTGTGCGTTGCAACCCTAAGAGCATGTAGACGAACGACTCTGCCACCTATTGCTCCAAACGCTTGTACGTTGCCCAATGCATTTGGCCTGGAGATAGCGAGTTGAACTCCCCCCGATAAAGCATAATGTTGTGATGAGGATCATCTTTCCGCGGGTAATGGCTCAGCCTCCGGCTATACTTCCAAGCGCACACCGAGGCCACACATTATCGGTTCCATCCCTACTGTTGGGTGTGCTGGTAGCAATGTGTTCATAAGACCACACCTGAGAACAAAGACAAATTATATATAGTATCGTAAAAATGTATTGCCCACCGACTAATAAAAAAATATCGATAATGTAATCAAGATTTATATGATATACCTGCAATAGCGAGAGACATGCACATATAACTTTATAGTCGGGCCTAGTTGCCTTGTGCAATGCTCGGTACCGGAACGCAAGCCAGACATACTCCCCAACTTCTTGCAGGTTACCCAACAACGGTAAATATTTGATGCTGACCATATTCTTCGACGTCGTTGGGAATAGAATTGCCCCCATCACCCACAAGAGGAAAGCCTGTGTGTACAGCATAAGCATCTCATCCGTGTAGTTTTCCAGCAAAACCCTGTAGGTATCTAGCAACCACTTCAATTTTATCCCACCAGTGCTAGATTGATCTTCAGGTATCTGTCTAAGAAGTCCCTAGTGGCTCTCTTATTCGATGCTTCCGACGGAGGAGCAATTATCAGCCACCCTGACACCCTAAGATAAACCCTACATCTTCTAGGGTAATTGTCATCTCTCTATGAGGGAAATGAAACGTATTCGTTTCACTTCTCTACCTTTCAACAAGGGCACCTATTAAGTTCCGGTCAAGTTGTTGAAAGATCTGCCCATGCGTGAAAACCTCATACCCAATTCCACGCAGCAATTTTTTCTGGTATTTGTTCAAATTTTAGAGTCCGAAATTATCGGATATTTTTACTGTGTTGAGAAGTGTTCTTTCCTACAAATTAATAAATACAATTTAAGCAAAGCAAATGGTATACAATGTTAATGAGAATAAGAAAGTTGATAAAATAAGTATCTTCATCTACCATCCCATATGAGCGTACTGATATGGTTTGCTTGGTCGTATAATACGGAGGGATGTTCTGGTCTAAGGTTAAAGTCTATTTTTTGCAACTGAAATTATAGAAAAACGTCAAGTTTGGAAGTTTTTATCAAACGCTCACAAATTACCAACTCTACCACATGCATAATATATACAACGCTAGCACATGCTCAATGCACACACACACACGGAGTCAGATTTTACCAACGCTAGCACATGAACAAATAATACGCAATATATATATATATATATATATATATATATATATATATATATATATATATATATATATATTACCAACGCTAGTACATGCTCAATACATAATAAAAAACATGCATAAAACGCAATACTCATCACAACTCTAGATTATGAACAAAATAAAGGATTGTTTTGTAAACTTAGGTGATTAATTAGACAATTAAAGAATTTTTAAGAAATAAATTGCACAGATCTGTTTGCCAACGCCGCTGAAAAAAGTTGTGAAAGAAAGACTGGAGAAGAGTTTCGAAGTTAGATTTTTGTGTATATATATGGAACGTCCGCTACATAGTATAGCGGGCATTAAGATTGTCGGCTACATAGTATAGCGGGCATTAAGATTGTCCGCTATAAAGGTAGCGAACGATATTTATTTATAAAGCTCGTCTGCTACAAAATAAAGTGAACAGTGAGGATAAGAATAAAGTAACAGTCGTAACAGTTGTGGGGGAGGACTGATATGACATGTGTCAGGCAAAAAGTCATCCGCTACACTGTGTAGCAGACGACATGGGAGGGGCAATTTGGTGAAAAATCATGTTCGCTACACCGTGTAGAGGACGACTAACAATTTTTTAAAAAAGATCTGGGCGTCAATGGACAGCCCGATCGTGTTAGCAACTTCTCCTATTTTGTCCACTCGGTCAACGATATATATATATATATATATATATATATATATATATATATATATATGTGTGTGTGTGTGTGTGTGTGTGTGTGTGTGTGTGTGTGTGTGTGTGGGTATGGAGCTGATCCATTGCTCGCGAGGGCAATTTTTACTAAGTTGCCCTCTCGATCTGGCCGTCCATCTGGCCCGATGGGCGAGCCAGATTTCGTTGTCCACTACATAATATAACGGACGGTAAATGTATCGTCCTCTACATTATGTAGCGGACAACGAAAAAAAGTGAAAAAATAGATCTGGACCATCCACATTTTGCTCGTGGACGGCCAGATCACGCAGGCAACTTAGAAAAGTTGCCGGCCGAACAATGGATCAGCTCACACACACATGTCGCACGTGTATATATTTACACGTACATATAATCTTGACAATGATGTTTGATGCTAGTGTGTATATAAGTAAGAAAAGTTTGAGCCCCTAGCTAAAGTTCCTGACTCCGGCCTCTGGTACTTTAAGAGGGGAACAAGAAAATAGGGAGACTTTAATTGACAGTGTATGTACTGTCTCATTTTGTTCTCAGCTATGAACTTCCCTTTAAAAAAGGCAAAATAGAGGTTGCACTGATATCCTTAGTTTTGTGCTTCCTCTTTTTCTTTGGGATAATATCGGTGAATCCGTTGAGATTAGGATATAATAACAGTGAACTTTATGGACTTTTAAACCTTACATGTCTGACTAAAATCTTAAAGATTCGTAACATGTATACTTTTATTCATATTTAATACACTCTTGTTGATGCCATCATACCTTTTCCACCCTTAACTCGCTAAATATGTATAACTTCCATATACCTATTATCCAACATTCTCTATCTTTCCTTCACTTTATTTAACGCTTTCATACACACAAACTCACCTACATACTAACACAGTCTAATGCACACCTTCACATACACGGATCTAAGCACATTCAATACACATTTTCTATCTATTTGTGTAAGTATGCGTTGATGTCTCTCTCTCTCTCTCTCTCTGTGTGTACATGCGATTGCAAGTGAATTCAATCAGCGTGTGTACTTTTGTGAATTCAATCAGTATGTGTGCGCTTACGTCTGTGTGTGTGTGTGTACACGTGCGATTGCAAGTGAATTCAATCAGTGTGTGTGTGTACTTTTGTGAATTCAATCAGTAAGTGTGCGCGCGCGTCTGTGTGAGCGCGCGTCTGTGCGTGTGTGTGTGATGGGCCGGTGGCACAATGGTTGGGCTTGGTAGTGGCGCCATAACTGTGATTGGTGGTGTTGGGTTGTTGTTGTGATTCTACTTGGTGGTTGGTGGTCGCATTGATGGGGGTCCGTGGTAGTGGTGTCGGACTTGAAGGCTGAAGATCAATAGAGGAGTGAAAGGTGAAGGTGGGCATGTTGTGTTAGATAAAATAAAAGAATTATGGAGGGTGGCAAAGGAAGTTCAACATGTACAAAGGGTTAGCTTAATATTTTTATAAAATCTATTACCTTCATTTGTATACCGTCCTTTCAAAATAAGTATTTGATATTTCTTACGATTGATGACACACGCATATAATTACACCCAAAACTCAAGAGCTTTAGTCATATATTTCCTTTTTCGTTTAATAATTCTTTTGTAAGCATATTTCTTCGTGAAAAACACCATATAACGAGTAATAAAAATGGTGACATATATCAATCCGAAGACTGAATCACTATTCGCTGTAGCTTTAACTTTTATAGTAATGGCTGTAGCTTTAACTTTTATGTAATGGAAGTAGAAATAACAATGAGCTATTTTCCTACGGTTCACCTCACTTTCCGCTGCAAATGGTTAAACTTTCCGTTGCTAATGCACTTCGTGACAGATAAGGAAGGGGTTGACAAATACAGCCCAATTTGAGGTTTTGAGGCTTTGTCCCCGCTGGCCCAATCATAGGCTTGTACTAAGAATAGACAGACTAGCCAATCTAGATTGATTGGCCTGGCAGACCGCCATTTTAGTAATTCTCATTTTTTTGTGCAAACTGGGTTGGGTACTAATGAATTTAACCAAACCCAAGAAGATGTTAGTTTTTTTAATGAATCCAACCCACCTATTTACGAAGATGTGTTAGGATTGTTGGTCCAGTTTATAACCGGGTCCCGTTGGGCAGGTTTTTAATATCAACATAATATATAATCTTGTAAAAAACTGTAGTTTGTTGGGCAACTACTATAAATAAGAATCACCACCGGCCGTCTCATTGACAGCCATTGATGACAATACCATCTCATTGACAGCCATTGATGACAATACCACCGTTGCATGCTGCCGGGAGGTAGCCACTGTCGACAATTGCTGGTGCTGACCTACGATGCCTGACGGGATAGCTCAAACGTGCCTCTTCCACTCGTCATGCATCCCTGACTGTCGGCCTTACCGATCGCCACCCCAACGGTCACTGGCCACTGACCGCTTGCATCTACCGCCACCTCTTATCGTTAACCGCCATATTCACCATCAGTCGTCACCATTGTCAACCATTTCTGCTCTAAAAGAAAGCAATTTCTATTTTGTTTTTATTAATCTATTCAAACCCACCCCAACCCAGCCCAATCAATTCAATTTTGTCTTATGTTAAAGTAGGTTGGGTTTTAAAAACATAGAGATTTACTTGGGTGGTGATGAAACCCAACCCACCCAATTTGCACTATACTTTATGCATATTATCCTATAAACAAATTAGAGTATACCAACAATAGAAAAACTATAATAGCCTTGAAAAGTTCTTCCCGTTACTTTCTTGCAATGTATTGGAAAGAGTGAGTGGCGTTCTTATTGTTACTAGTCTAACTTGGCTAGACACATTTGACCACCCTTGGTCCACATTTTGAGATATGTCATATTCAGTAGTCAAACTTCAAACGCTTTTTTCCCACTCAATTCAGAGCGTCTCATGTGTGTTATATGCTGCTAATTTGCAAAAAAAGCCTGGAGGCAAGAGATGTCCATTTTCTTTTTACTGTTAAAAAAGAAGGAAAAATTAGGAAAAAGTGGGTTTTTGGATAAAATTTTTGGGGATGGTAGGTTTGTTTTGAAAACTTGTGAAAAAGTGGGGTAACTTTTAAAAATTTCTGAAAAAGGGGATGACTTGTGAAAAAATGGTTTTTCTTCTAATGATGACTTTTCATTTCCCATACTATCCCTCCCGCTGTTTAGTCCCTTTCTTGATGGGAAGATGCGTTCGTGAAAATGTCACCAAGAGAAAACAAAAGACATAGAGAAGAAGAAGAAGAAGAAGATGGGTAAAGGTTAACAAGTCTGTGCAGTGGGAGTGGTACACTGTGCTTGCACAGTTGTACCACGTAGCTATGGGGCATCGTGCAAATCTCATAAAATACTGAGACTTTACAGGAATATGTTTAGGACAATTATAGAATTACTGTTAAAATTTCAGATTTTTCTGATATCATTTAATGTTTTCAATATGTTTTGAAAGTTTAGTTACTCTAAAATTAATTTGGAGCTCTTAAATTCTTAATAAATTCTGGAAAAATTACTTTAATGCTTTTATGATGTAAATAAGTTTCTATTTAAGTTTCGTAATTTTTAGAGTTGATTTGATACTAATTCCATATCGCATTTGATTTAGAAAAATGGATGATTTTAAAATGGTTTCGTTACTTTTTAAATCCTAATTTCTATTTCACTATTTTTCTTATATATTTTGAAGCTATCATGAAAATTATGGGACTCTGATTTGGGCTAGAAGCATTAATTGCTCTTTTTGGGTTTTTTTATGGTATTTAAGAAAATTGTTTTTAATTTTAAAATATTCAAAAATTCAGAAAATTTATATTGTAACTTGTTATGCTGTTTTAAGGTACAAAACAATTCTATAAGAATTTATTATCATTCTAGAGTGTCTTAATGCGTTACAGAGTGTGCAAGGTTATCGGTTAGCTAGGTTTAGCTGCTCGAGCAATCCGGTTCGTTTTCGTTTACTTTAAGAGTGTCGAAGTGAGCAATGATTAAGATTAAGCATTATATTAATAGTTTGTGAGGTTAGGCTGAATTATAATAATTAATTTTTCCATTTAGGTTAATTCGAGGTTTGAACAAAGTTGAATAACAGCGAGCGCATAACCTGGATCGTATTAAGTGATTTTTATCCGAACCAAACTCTTCATATTTGATTTCGTACATTCTCTTGATTTGTTATCGCTATTCTTTTGAATTCTGTTATTTTCATAAAGTCGCATTGTTTGCCTTGAAAACCTTGTTTTGAGCCTTACAGGTTTATTGAAAATCCTATTCGATGCTCCGTGTTTATTTCTCGTTGTGCATCGATTTAATCATTGTACTATCAATAGGCTTAGAGACTCTTCATCACGTCATTAATGTCATGTATCGATGAGAATCAGCATACATGTGCCACTTAAAAATTGGGCATCGAGAGTGAGGGTGCATGGGTTAATATAGGACAAAAAATACTATGATCTCAGACTCTTGTGCCAATCAATATGCGTATTTTGATGAATGTCATTTTTCCATCAATTGACCTCATATTAATTAAGCATTAAAACTTCAGTTAGCAAAATGAACCATGTTTAGAAGTTAGAATTTTATCATATATGAACTTATTTTGTAATGAAAAGCACCGTGTTTTGTCACCTCTCAATTAGGCCGCATTTTTTCAGCCCAAATATACATGTAGGTGCTAAGGAGAAAATGATCCGCTTCGGAGTGTGTTTATCGATCAATCATAGAAGAACGGTGTAGAAGCACCGTCTGGGTGAAACTAGTCACTTTCTGTAGAAACACAAGTCATTTTATGCAAAAGTGCATGTCGGATTCTACCAATGTCCCAGTCTTTTTATGTAAAAATTACGGGGGGCACAAGCGTTGCTTTTGCTTTGGTTGGACTCCTAAAAAAAGAAGACCTCGCTAAGGGGGTTGGGATTGAAGAAACGGATGCGGTTTAGCCATTTTGTGATGAAAAGCGCCGCGTTTTGTCACCTCTCAATTAGGCCGCATTTTTTCGACCCAAATATACACGTTGGTGCCGAGGAGAAAATGATCCACTTCGGAGTGTGTTTACCTATCAATTATAAAAGAACGGTATAGAAGCACGGTCTGGGTTAGGCCGCATTTTTTCGACCCAAATATACACGTTGGTGCTGAGGAGAAAATGATCCACTTCGGAGTGTGTTTACCTATCAATTATAGAAGAACGGTATAGAAGCACGGTCTGGGTGAAACTAGTCACATGCGAGGTGACAAAACGCGGCGCTTTTCGTCACAAAATGGCTAAATCGCATCTGTTTCTTCAATCCCAACCCCCTTAGCGAGGTCCTCTTTTTTAGGAGTCCCACCGAAGCAAAAGCAACGCTTGTGCCCCCCGTAATTTTTACATAAAAAGACCGGGGCATTAGCAGAATCCAACATGCACTTTTGCATAAAATGACTTGTGTTTCTGCAGAAAGTGACTTGTGTTTCTGCAGAAAGTGACTAGTTTCACCCAGACGGTGCTTCTACACCGTTCTTCTATAATTGATAGGTAAACACACTCCGAAGTGGATCATTTTCTCCTCAGCACCAACGTGTATATTTGGGTCGAAAAAATGAGGCCTAATTGAGAGGTGACAAAACGCGGCGCTTTTCATCACAAAATAAGTTCATATATGATAAAAATTCTAACTTCTAAACATGGTTCATTTTGCTAACTGAAGTTCTAATGCTTAATTAATATGAGGTCAATTGATGGAAAAATGACATTCATCAAAATACGCATATTGATTGGCACAAGAGTCCGAGATCATAGTATTTTTTGTCCTATATTAACCCATGCACCCTCACTCTCGATGCCCAATTTTTAAGTGGCACATGTATGCTGATTCTCATCGATACATGACATTAATGACGTGATGAAGAGTCTCTTAGCCTATTGATAGTACAATGATTAAATCGATGCACAACGAGAAATAAACACAGAGCATCGAATAGGATTTTCAATAAACGTGTAAGGCTCAAAACAGGGTTTTCAAGGCAAACAATGCGGCTTTATGAAAATAACAGAATCCAAAAGAATAGCGATAACAAATCAAGAGAATGTACGAAATCAAATATGAAGAGTTTGGTTCGGATAAAAATCCCTTAATACGATCCAGGTTATGCGCTCGCTGTTATTCAACTTTGTTCAAACCTCGAATTAACCTTAATGGAAAAATTAATTATTATAATTCAGCCTAACCTCACAAACTATTAATATAATGCTTAATCTTAATCATTGCTCACTTCGACACTCTTAAAGTAAACGAAAACGAACCGAATTGCTCGAGCAGCTAAACCTAGCTAACCGATAACCTTGCACACTCTGTAATACATTAAGACACTCTAGAATGATAATAAATTCTTATAAAATTGTTTTATACCTTAAAACAGCATAACAAGTTACAATATAAATTTTCTGAATTTTTGAATATTTTCAAATTAAAAACGATTTTCTTAAATACCATTAAAAACCCAAAAAGAGCAATTAATGCTTCTAGCCCAAATCAGAGTCCCATAATTTTCATGATAGCTTCAAAATATATAAGAAAAATAGTGAAATAGAAATTAGGATTTAAAAAGTAACGAAACTATTTTAAAATCATCCATTTTTCTAAATCAAATGCGATATGGAATTAGTACCAAATCAACTCTAACAATTACGAAACTTAAACGAAAACTTATTTACATCATAAAAGCATTAAAGTAATTTTTCCAGAATTTATTAAGAATTTTAAGAGCTCCAAATTAATTTTAGAGTAACTGAACTTTCAAAAAATATTGAAAACATTAAACGATATCAGAAAAATCTGAAATTTTACTAGTAATTCTATAATTGTACTAAAAATATTCCTGTAAAGTTTCAGTATTTTATGAGATTTGCACGATACCCCATAGCTACGTGGTACAACTATGCAAGCACAGTGTACCACTCCCACTGCACAGACTTGTTAACCTTTACCCATCTTCTTCTTCTTCTTCTCTATGTCTTTTGTTTTCTCTCGGTGACATTTTCACCAACGCATCTTCCCATCAAGAAAGGGACCAAACAGGGGGAGGGATAGTATGGGAAATGAAAAGTCACCATTAGAAGAAAAATCATTTTTTCACAAGTCATCCCCTTTTTTAGAAATTTTTAAAAGTTGCTCCACTTCTTCACAAGTTTTCAAAATAAACCCACCATCCCCAAAAATTTTACCCAAAACTCACTTTTTCCCAATTTTTCCAAAAAAGAAACATTAGAATGCCGGCACAACTTACCCTGTGAAGCTGTCGAGGCATCTTCCATGGGTAGGCCATCAGGTGGACTTCCTCTCTAGCCGCTGGACGGACTCCCCCTTAGGGAGCCGCCAACTCGGAGCTCTTCGCTTTCTTTAGCTTCTCATTCCGTCGTGACCTTCTTACAATCTCCTAGCCGCCCATAGCACTATCCCTTTTACTTGAAGCCGTCGAGGAGTGTACACTTCAAGCCGCATGAGGCTGTACAGCCGCCAACCCACCATGCCTCACTCTCACTCTCACTCTCACTCTCCTACATACCCACATACCAACTTGCACCTCTACTTAGACCATGATAACCTTTCAACTACCTAATCTGTACCCCTACACCACTTATTACCATTCATGTCACCTAGAGTAACATAATATATGTGTACCCACACCCACTCATCTGGTCATGGGTTCATGCCGACTAGGTCTATTAACAAGTCTCTTGATGACGATCGGGCCATCTGGGTCCCGTAGAGATGGAGAGTTTGACAGGTGGAATAGGCGGTCTGATGGGGAGAAGGAATGGAAGTGACACTCCCTCTTCAATTGCTTAAAGTTTCTCACCAAGTACATTACAGTGCTATGATTTTACTTCTTTTTGCTGGTATTCTTCTTTTTGAATGGTTGGTGGCCATCTACTTTGATTTGACCCCCCCCCCCCCCCCCCACCCCCAAACTAAATTTGCTGGTCCGTTCACACTAATGGAAAGTCCACTAAACTACGTAAGACTTCAATAACATCTACTATGTCACCAGAATATTAGAGTCTAGGAGGGGAAATTTTGTACTCAATGATGAATTAACGAAATTGTCTCTACCATTTGCATAATCCAAACAAATGAAAAGCATAAACATGCAAGCATTTTTTCATCAAAAAATAAAAAATAAGTTTGATGTAGTTTTTCTAAAGAACCTACTCAAGTCTTATCTTATAAAACATGGCAAAGGCCAGCCCTCCATCAGCCCCACTGTGTGTGTGTCCAGATATAAACTTTAAGGGCTAAAGTGTGACACGTTCAAAGGAAGCCAAATTTGTGAATTAACATGCAACTTTGATGGATGCTAACTGCAGTTCATGTTTTGAAAATACAATGCAGGTTTGTTCTCGCGCACAACCGTCAATGTCAGTTTTGAGTGTTAAACAGTGGTATCAAACATTGTGAACCCATTGGAATGCTTAGAACTTTTGGAATTACTCATGAGACTCTTATACTTCACTTCAATTGCCATCCTAGCTTCAATCATTCCTCTGCTCTTTCGGGACTCATTGATCTAAATAAGGCTAAAATATACGAAAAATTGATAAGCTGGACTTTCTAGCATCATTATAACTTCTTTCGGAGTGCGATTTGTATCTCTGGAAATGGGCTTGTTGATAGCCGTACATTTTTATCTTAGAACTACCTTTCCATGCATAATTCTAGTATGACTAACTTGTAACAGAATTGATTAGAGCTGACGTTGATTGTACAGTGGTACTGCTTTAACTCAAAAATGATTGTTGAGTAGGATGGGTGTTACTAAGTAATGTTCTTATAAATGTTCCATTTTGATCATGCAAAAGAACCTCATGTCATTGATACTTGATTGCTTTCCTTATACAAAACTATGATTTTATCTTCCCTACTTTCCGATAGGAAAGAGATAAGGGAAGTCCATTTCATAAAATCTACCTTTTCTATCTATATGGCTTCCTTAATTAACTGTTAGTAGTTTTAAGGTTTTTTTCTAGCTGTTTTAGGAGTTCCATACACGATAAGCCCTTATAGATAAAAGGAAGCTCCCCCTGGACACAATCTCTTTACCTTAACCTAGGTTGAACCTAACTAATTGGATAGAACTCTGACTAGACTGGCCCTAAACTGGACTGGAATGGGCTGGACTACGTATTAGACTTGATTAAATAGATTGAGCTCATTAAGTTTTACTAAGCCTAGACCCATAATAGAAATAAACTTAACTATATATCAATAAAACCTAATAATACCTAAATAAAAGAAAACTGAAATAAAACTACAAAAATGAGGTGTCAAAAAAGCCCCTCGATGAGGGAGCTCGCCTGTACTGGACACTACTTTTTTTGTAGTGGAAAAATGGAAAAGACCATAATAACTCGAGATGAACTCAACAATTTACACAGATATGAGGTTGGATTTTTTTCAAGGCTTCCTATATGTCCTTCGAAAAGGTATCTGTAGTTCGGAAAGCAGTTATTGCTTGAAGTGAAAAACAACAATGCATGAAAGTGGCAGTTTCATACTCATGAGGAAAGGAAGCATGTCCACAAGTCGAAGCCAAGAATGCTTGGAATCTCCTTTGCTCAGAGACACTGAAAGGAATCATGTCTAGAAGTCGAAGCCAACAATGTCTGAAAGCGGCTGGTCGCTCAAACACACGGAAAGGAAGCATGTCTAGAAGTCAAAACCAACAATGCTTACAGGCGGCTAGTCGCTTAGACCTACAGTTATGAGTATGTCTAGAAGTCAAAACCAACAGCTTCTAAAAAGCGGCTGGTTGCTTTGACCCACGAAAAAGGAAGCAAGTCCAAAAGTTAGAGCCAATAGCACTAAAAAGTGGCTGGTTGCTTAGACACACGAAAATGAGGCATATATAGAAGTCAAAGCCAATAATACTTGGAAGTGGTTAATCGCTTAGACACATGGAAAGAAGCATGTCTAAAATTCGGATCCAACAACGCGGGAGAATGACTGGTCTCTTAATTCACGAAAAGGGAACGTTTCTAGAAGTTGGAGTCAAGAATGCTTTGAACTGGCTGGTCACTTAGAAACAAGAGAAGGAAGCATGTTTAGAAATTAGATCTAACAACGCATGAAATTAATGGTTAATCGCTTAAACACAGAAAAAAAAAAGAATATGTCCAGAAGTCAAAGCAATAAAGCATGGAAGTGGCTGGTCGCTTAGACACAAGAAAGGAATCTATATATTAATAATATAAAATAAGCAAAGTGAGAGCTTCTTTGTGCAAATATTATCGCAGGGATAACTTCTTTGTGCGCCACGTCATCCCATTATGTTTTCAATGTGAAATAGAATTATAACCACTATAAGTCCCTAATATGATAACTTCTAAGATAAATATTGTAACACACTAACACCCCGATACTTTTTCGAATTTAATTAAAAATTTTAGCAGCGGATATTTTTTTGTTTGGAACTTTAGCGACGAATTTTCTTTCAGTTAGAGTTGATATTTTATTTATTGACTTTTAGCAACACTTAGTATAGCAGATTATCGAACCAAACCATTTAAAAAATTTTCAAGCATCTAAAGTATAGTAAATAATTTATTTGGTCCCATTCGCAATAATAAAGGTTTGGGTAAATTTTTGAGTGACTAATGAAAATATAAAGGGGCTTTTGATAATATTCCGATCTAGGGTATATATATATATATATATATATATATATATATATATATATATATATATATATGGGAGCTGATCCGTTGATAGCGCTAGCAAAATGGGGTATTTTGCTAGCGCGATCTGACCGTCCATCCTGAAAGATGGACGGTCCAGATCGCGCCTTTTTCCAAAACTGATCCCCGTCCGCCATACTGTCTCGCGGACGGGATTTTTACCTTTTTGCCCTCCTCCCATGTCCGCGAGACTCTCGCGGACGCCTTTCTGTTCCTGACATGTGTCAGGAAAAAGGCGTCCGCCATACTGTATGGCGGACGATCTCTAGGCTGACACATGTCAGGACCTGTCCTCTCGGTCGCCTATAAAGTCTCCTATCAGAGCCCCGAGAACTGTCCCCTTGGTATCTGTGACGTCAACAGTGTGCGCTTAGTGGGAAATCTCCAATGTAGCGGACGGCGTCCCTTCGTCCACTCTCTCCTGCTATAAATATTTAATCAGATCGGGCTATATATATTATTGTAGCGGACGGCGTCCCTCTCTCTCTCTCTCTCTCGAACATCTAACCCAAGCCGCTACCCCATCTACGGCGACCCACATCTCCGGTCACCCACATCTCCGCCGACACCACCGTCCTCCCCTCAACGCCGATCTCGATGGCTTCTGGATCGGAGACCACCTACGCCTACGATTATATTGGCAACTTGCACCTGGTAGGCAAACACTTTTTCAAAGTCATGATGCCGGGATTTGAGCATGAACTTGTAGGCTATCCCTCTTTCTCTGTATTTTCGTGTGTTAAAAGTTTGATCTTTTGTTTTTCTTAACCAAAACTAACCTATTTTTTGTATTGTGTTTGGTAGGACATACCGGAAGCATTTACCAATCAATTTACAACAATTCATGATAGTGCAAGATTATATAGCCGCAAGGGGGCATGGCAGGTTGAAATCAAGCTGAAGCCCGGCCGATCCCAAAAAAAGGAATTCGCAGAGGGTTGGAACGTCTTCGTGCGCCAGCATGGCCTCGAACTCGGGGACTTTGTAGTGTTCGAACACCTTGGGTGGTGGGATTTTCAAGTTGTAATCTTTGATCGGAGCGCTTGTGAAAAGCTTTCGTACCCCATTTGTGAACCATAGTTTATTATAATAAAAAAATTTATGTTCTTGTTTATTATGTTTCCAAATTTTTTCTTGCTTAATTGTGCCTTTTTTTGTTGCCTTGATATATTGAGATCGTTGATTGTGAATCGTACATTATTTTTTGGAAAAATTGAGATTGTTGATTCCGTCGCTAAAACAAGTCTTCGGGCGTCAGTTTATTAAAATAGCATTAACCTACTATGTCGCTAAAACAAGTCTTCGGGGCCAATTTATTTCAATTTATTAAAACTGCATTACGGGCGCCAATTTATTCCAATTTATTACATTACGCTACATTGTATAGCTCTATATATAGCGGATATAAGGCCCTCCGCTTAGGCCGGGGTTCGGGAAGGTCAGAACTAAATGTCTGGTCCGTGCCAACCATTTTCTAGACCCGGAACTAAATGTCTGGTCCGTGCCAACCATTATCTGCGGTATGTATATCCGCGATACTATATAGCGGACAGTCTATCAGCGTCTGCGGGGCCGTCCGCTACATAGTATAGCGGACGTAGAGAAGACAACCAAAAGAAAAAACTAAGTGTTGGAGAGGTGGTATTCTGCGGGGCCGTCCACTACATAGTATAGCGGACGTAGAGAAAACAACCAAAAGAAAAAAACTAAGTAACTAAGTGTTGGAGAGGTGGGTATTCCGGGCCGTCCGCTACATAGTATAGCGGACGTAGAGAAAACAACCAAAACAACCAAAAGTCTATCGTCCGCGATACTATATAGCGGACAAAAGTCTATCGTCCGCGATACTATATAGCGGACAAGGAACAGACTGGTGTCATCCGCGATACTATATAGCGGACGGCAAATATATATTGTCCAGCGGACAGCAAATATATATATTCAAACCCAAAAGAAAGTCCTATAACTTCTACACTCTTCTCCGTTCTTCCTACTCACAAATATTCCCAGCGGCGTTGGCAAGCAGATCTGCGCAATTTCTTCATAAGAGCAGCTTTAATACCCTAATAGATCACGTAAGTTCACAAAATCAATCCTTTACATGTTTCTAATCTATAGTTGTGATCAATATTGCGTTTTATGCGTGGTTTTGATTATGCATTGAGCATGTGCTAGCGATGATGAGGATTTATATATGTATGTATTTGTTCATGTGCTAGCGTTTGTAAAATCCGATTCCATAGTTTCAGTTGCAAAAAATGGAATTTATCCCTGGACCAGAAGATCCATCCGTGTTATACGACCAAGCCAACCATATCAGTACGCTCATATGGGATGGTGGAGTAAGATACATTATTTATCAACTTTCTTATTATTACGAACGTTGTTTTACCGTTCATTTTGCTTAAATTGTATTTATTAATAATTCGTAGGAAAGAGAACTTCTCACCACCGTAGAAGTATCTCGCGAGTTCACGAGATGGAAATTGAACAAGTCCCAGAAAAGGATACTGCGTGGAATTGGGTTTGGGATTTTCACGCATGGGCAGATCTTTCAACAGCTTGACCGGGCCTTGATAGGTGCCCTTGTTGAGAGGTGGAGAAGTGAAACGAATACGTTTCACTTCCCGCTCGGAGAGATGACGATTACCCTAGAAGATGTAGGGTTCATCTTGGGGTTGCCGGTGACGGGGCGGCCGGTAATTGCTCCTCCGTCAGACGCAACGAATAAGAGAACAGCGCGAGACTTCTTCACTTCGATACCCCAGGATCAATTTAGCACTGGTGGTATAAAGTTGAAGTGGTTGGTAGATACCTACGGGGTTTTGCCGGAAAACTATACGGGCCGTGAGCTTGTGGTGTACACAAAGGCCTTCCTCTTGTGGGTGATGGGGGCAATTTTATTCCCAACGACGTCGAAGAACACGGTCAGCGTGAAATATTTACCGTTGTTGGGTAACCTGTCGGAGGTTGGGGATTATGCCTGGGGTGCAGCGGTTCTTTCGTATCTGTACCGAGCATTGCACAAGGCAACGAGGCCCAACTCCAAAGCCATATGTGCATGTCTCTCGCTATTGCAGGTATATCATATAAATCATGTCTTCGTTATTGTGTTTTATTTTTGTTGAATCGACGATATAAATATAATTTTTTGATGTTTGCTCCCGGTGCACCAACGCGTAGGGATGGAACCGATAAAGTCTGGCCTCGGTTGTGTGCTTGGGAGTACAGCCGGAGGGCTAGCCACTACAAGAGGAGAGTCGATCCCCATCACAACATTACGTACTATCGAGGGGAGTTCGACCGTCTATCTCCGGGCCAAATGCGTTGGGCACCGTACATACGTTTGGCGCGACGGGTGGGAGAGTCGTTCGTCTTCACGCTCTCCGGGTTGCAGCGCACACCCCTGATCCATTTCGAGGTCGCAGAGTGGCAGCTGCCCGACCGAGCAATGCGCCATTTTGAGTTGGAGCAGGGTTTGCCAGTCGATGCCCCGGATATGAGGGTTAACAGGAACCCACCGGATGTCGGAGTGTTTGGCACCGCCAATGCGTACGAATTGTGCGCGGCCGAAATAGAGCTTTGGACTTCTTGGCAGGACACACTGGCGGCCATCGTCTCGGAGCCAGACCCCGTTATCAGCATCGATCAGTACGATGAGTGGTACTACCGCATCACGCGGAGGAGAGTAGCCCCTGTAAACTTTGAACGTGGGGAGAGGTATGCGCCTAGGGGTCAGATCGATGAGCGTATGGCATACAATCTCGTAAGTTGCCCAACAAGTCTGACTTGAACCAAATTAGTTGAATATAAATGTCTGATTGAAGTTACTTAATTTTTTATCTCTTTGGATGTAGGTTAATGCCTCGCTTGCATTCTTCCAGAAGTTGAGTGAGCGGAGGGATCTGGTGAGCGCAATGGGCGAGGATCTTTGCCAACAGGCTGCGACATTGGCTTTAGGCTGCGGGAATTTTTTGCGCCAAGCATCGGGACAGTCTTCGGGAGTCAGCCCGGGAATGGGTTATACGGGCGTCAGCCAGGGATACGGTGATCCCTCTGGACAGGCTTCAGGGGTGAGTCAGGGAGTTGGTGGTACCTCTGAAGCGGGGATGGGACAGGCTCAAGCGTCGTGGGGCGATTACAGCGGCCCCTCCTTCAATTTGTTCCCGGAACCCCTCTCTCAAGTCACGCAAGACTGTCCTTTCGGAAACTACGGTTTCTCCGAGGCACTGCCCATTGTCCCGTGGGCGGGACCAGTTGGCGGCCCCGGAGGGGAATATCAGCCGGCCGAAGAAGGAATTGGAGGCCAATATCCCCCGATCGACCCCCGAGGGCAATATCCGAAAGGGCATCCAGCCAGGCCCCTAAAGCCGCATAAATGCGATCTAATCCGAGCCCGTTATTTTAGCGGGGCCCCCCAAGACGGAGCGTCGTATGACATGGATCACCCGGAGGGCTTGGATTACAATGCCTCGTGGACAGAGATCGCCTCGCTGGCGCCGGGAGCTTGGTTAGACAGCGGTGTCATCTCGCACTACGTGCAAATTCTGAGGCGAAGGTGTCGGGAGCATCCAAACATCGGTCCGCGCGTGTTTATCTTGGATGCTTTTTTTCATCAGCTCCTAGTACAAGAGTGGCACGACTGGGGCAATGCAAGGAAGGGGAGAACCATGGCCCAGTGGAAACCGTCCCCTAACCTACAAGCATATCTTGCTAGGGATAGTCCAGTGAGCGCAAGTGTTGCCGACGTGTTTCTAATCCCCTTTTTAGGGAATGCCCACTGGTACTTGGTTTGCTACGAACCATTACAGAGCACGGTTTCAGTCGTCGACAGTCTCTACGATGATACCGACGTGATGCCTGTGATTGATATGTACCGAGGCATAGGCCAGTTGGATGCCATGGTAAGATCCTGTTTCCTTCTTGTTGTAACTTGCATATTATAAAACTGATTAATCTTATTTTGCTAGCTATGTTTAATGCTTATTATGTTTCTCGCAGAATCTTTTTGCTGCCCTGGTCAATGGTAGGCGTCGGGAGAAGGTATCGAGCAGGCCGGTCCTCATTTTCCGATTGAAGAGGAGTAGGCCCAAGCAACATAATTCCTCGGACTGCGGCGTCTTCCTCTGCATGTACATGGATTACATTTGCCGGTCTGAGAGCCTCAAGAAGACTGTCTGGAGCGAAGAATGCATACAAGACTTTAGGTATAGGATTGCTTGGCAAATTATGAATGGCCGGCCTAGAGCTATTAGGTTTATTGTAAATCCGTGTAAGGAACATCATTCCCGCGAGAGATGATGTTCCCCAATTCACATTGTAACGTTACAACACTTTTTTTAAAAAAATTTATTGAATGCGATTGATTTTATTGACCGATATGATTTAACGGTGGGAAACCAAGTGTTGGATATCTGTCTATCTGCAGGGCAAGTGTTCAAAAAATAACCAAGTGTTCGATAATCAGTGTTTCTGCCCGGCCCTCCGCTACATAGTATAGCGGACGTAGAGAACCAAAAAAAAATCAGTGTTTCTGCACGGCCCTCCGCTACATAGTATAGCGGACGTAGAGAACCAAAAAAAAAAAAAAACTCAAAGTGTTGGTGGCCGTCCGCTACATAGTATAGCGGACGCAGAGAAGTCAACCAAAACAAAAAAAACTAAGTGTTGGAGAGGTGGGTATTCTGCGAGGCCGTCCGCTACATAGTATAGCGGACGTAGAGAAAACAACCAAATGAAAAAAACTAAGTAACTAAGTGTTGGAGATGTGGATATTCTGCGGGGCCGTCCGCTACATAGTATAGCGGACGTAGAGAAGTCAACCAAAACAAAAAAAAACTGTGTTGGAGAGGTGGGTATTCTGCGGGGCCGTCCGCTACATAGTATAGCGGACGTAGAGAAGTCAACCAAAAAAACTAAGTGTTGGTTGGAGGTATTCTGCGGGGCCGTCCGCTACATAGTATAGCGGACATAGAGAAAACAACCAAAAAAAAAAACTAAGTGTTGGAGAGGTATTCTTTAATACCTTAGGTTTCTAATGTTGTGCTGCGCAGTGTAGCGGACAGTGTAAGAAATCACATATAAAAAAATGAGAGTAAAGGTTATTACAAACGAGTCATTACTAAAATATTATTACAAAATGTCCGACAGGTTTGATGGCTCATAAAAGATTATTACAATAAATATTCAGTACACTAAAGTTCCACTGCAGCTTGTTCGTCCTCATCCTCGGCATCATCTTCTTCCCCGTCTTGCAAAGGCACTGGACTTATCCCCAGTGCCTTGTAATGGTTCCGCTTGTCGTGGTCTGTCATTTTGTTGCACAATGCACACCTTCTCAGCTTTTTTGGTTGAGTTGCCGTCTCAATAGAGCTTTTCATCCGCGTAGATCTCTTGCGGCCTTTCGTTTGCGATATAATTGGATCCAAAGGCCGGATATCATTGTCGTCTCCCTCCCCCGGCTCGTCATCTTCTGATCCCGTCGTAGGCTCGGTGTCAACCGCATTGCTGACTGAAGCTGCTTCCAATTGGTCGACGATGGGCTCTTGCTGCTGAGCTACCTCGAGGAGATGTTTATATCCGACCATTGTAGCAGCACCCTTTACGGACAAACGGGTGAACATCGTCACCAGATGATTATACCGCAACGTCTCTGATTCTTCAAAGTCAGTATACGGGTGCTCCGGAAAGGAAATGGTACCGTGCAACCTGTTTGCACCTTTCGTCCACCGTGGCAGGACGTATTTATCGGGGATTGTCCTGATATTCTTCTGTGTGAAAAACCGCAGAATGTGTCTACACAGGATGCCATGGAACTCAAACTTCTTGCAAACACATGTCACCGAGTCCGTCAATGTGTCGTGGGTCACCGTATAAATTCTGCGCAGCTTCTCAGGGACGAGGTCATTCACGAGCGAATAAACCTTGTACTCACGCGACGACTTTTCTGCCACCTTGTATATACTGTATCGGCCCGATTTTTGCAGCTCTACTTGGTATAGCAGGAAGATCTCCTTCGTATAGACTTTGGCACCGTTCAGCTCCAGCGGGGTCTCAAGCAACCTTCTCCTTTGCTTGTACGTGGTTGCAAAGTCTGCAGCCCTTTCTTTCACGAACAACGACGCAACCGCTTTTTGTGCAGATGTGACGAAACTCTTCAAATTGGTAGCTGTACCCACATAACTATCGAACGTGGCATTCATAGATTCACTCCTGCCCGTCGTTTTCATGCCCGCAGAAAAATGACTTCTCGTGTAAACGCCAATCCATTGCTCTTTGAGCCCGTACAAGTGCTGGAGCCACTCGTTGTCTTGCAATGAGTAATCCCGAACAAGCTTTTCCCACCTCTCCTCGAATTCCTCAATCGTTAATGACTTGAGGACGCATTTGTCAAAATCCTGTTTAAAGTCTGGATACTTTGCGTACATGTGATGCAGACGTTCCGGGTATTTGTTGCTTATGTGCCAAGTGCACAAGTTGTGTCGAGTATCTGGGAAGACGGTAGCAATAGCCTTCTTCATTGCCAAATCTTGATCGGTGATGATAACAGTCGGTGCTTTGAAGTTCATTGCTTCCAGCCACACCCTAAACAACCATTCAAAAGAACTCTCGCTCTCGTCCCTTAACAAGGCGAACCCGAACAGGATGGAGTGATAATGATGATTGACGCCCGTGAAAGGAGCGAACGGCATCGAGTACTTGTTGGTACGGTATGTGGTGTCGAAAGTCACGACATCCCCAAAATGCTTATAAGCTAGCCTCGAACGACCGTCGACCCAAAAAATTGTGCTAACTCGATGCTCGTCGTCAAGTTTATAGTCGAAGGTAAACTGCGGGTCCTCCATCTGCATCCGTTTCAATAGGCTCATTGTCGCTTGCGCATCATTGAGGTCATACGCGGCTCGTCTATGGGTTCGGACCGCGTTACGAACGTCTGTCGTGTTAAAGTTTAAATTTTGAATTCCCCCAGCCTGTTCAGCAAGAACATTAATCATGTCGGTAGGTCCTAGCCGCGCATCGCTCATTGTGTGAATTAGGCTCCTCGCGACCTTACCCATCTTCTTGTGTTGATGCATCTGACTCACCTTAGAAGGGGTTACTAACGGGTGATTGTGTGCCAGTTCCAGGCTGGTAATAAGCCAATGATCTTGTTTGGCTTTATAGCTTACGAACATCTTGACCTGGCAATTCGTGCGCGCAAAGCAATCCCGTCTTCTCCGCGCATACCCTATTTCGTCATCATCACTGTCATCGTTGCCTACGCGTGTCTCATTTTGCACTGGGTTTCTGCCCCTATGACACTCGTATAAGCGAGAGCATATCCTTTTCGATACGCTGCTTGTTCTTGTAGTTTTTATTCTAATGCCAAAACCAACCCTCAATGAATAAGCTCGAAAACATTCTCCAGCTTCTTCCAACGTTTGAAAGGTTCGTCCTAGATACGGATCACTAGCATCTACGGGGGTGCTGGAGCTCGACACGAAATCAGACATTGTGAAAAAGACCTATGTAGAAATAGAATACGCTTATTATCTCAAAATTATCTTGACGATTAGACCGATTTAGGATACCATATACATAATCTCAAAAGTGTCTCCCATTTTGCTAATTATATATTTACTGAACATAACAAATTAAAATTACTAAGATAAACGGTAGCAAGATCACAAACTTACCTTGCTTGAGTGATGCTTGAACCAAGTGTTACTCGAAGCTTGAAGGGGGCTAAAAATGGAAGCAAGTGAATCTGAAAGCCCGCAAAAATTTTGCTGAAAGAGCCGAGAATTAGAGAGACTTTCTAGCCGACCGACGGGACAGTTCTCGGGCCTCTGACATGAGACTTTATAGGCGACCGAGAGGACAGGTCCTGACATGTGTCAGCCTAGAGATCGTCCGCCATACAATATGGCGGACACCTTTTTCCTGACACATGTCAGGAACAGAAAGGTGTCCGCGAGACAGTCTCGCGGACATGGGAGGAGGGCAAAAAGGTAAAAATCCCGTCCGCGAGACAGTATGGCGGACGGGGATCAGTTTTGGAAAAGGCGCGATCTGGACCGTCCATCTTTCAGGATGGACGGTCAGATCGCGCTAGCAAAATACCCCATTATGGACGGTCCAGATCGCGCTAGCAAAATACCCCATTTTGCTAGCGCTATATATATATATATATATATATATATATATATATATATATATATATATATATATATATATATATATATATATATATATATATATATATATATATGGGAGCCGATCCCTGTCTACAAGTAGAGAAATTGTTATTTCTCCACCATAAATCTAGCCGTCCATGTGTACTCATGGACGGCTCAGATGTGTTTTTTTTTTCTTGAAAAAGTTGCAACCGCTGGAAAGAGCAGCAGTTGCAAAATTTGACAAAAATGTCCCTCCAGCGTGAAAAAACCCCAACCGCAAGAAAGACTAGCAGTTTGGGGCCCACGGGTATAAGCAACTCCAACCGCAAATCTTTGTTGCGGTTGGTCATCATTGCCAATTTTTTTCCTTCTGCTTTGCACAAAGACCGAGGGTAACACCCCAACCGCTACACTTTTATGCGATTGGTCATCATTACTTCATGTGTGTGTGTGTTTTTTTTTCTGCTTCGCTTCGTGTGTTTTTTTCCCTGCATTGCTTCACGTGTGTGTGTGTATTTTTTTTTCCTGCTTCGCTTCGTGTGTTTTTTTTCCCTGCTTTGCTTCACGTGTGTATGTGTGTATTTTTTTTTCCTGCTTCGCTTCGTGTGTGTGTGTGTGTGTGTGTTTTTATTCTTGAGACACTCAATCGCTACACTTTTATGCGGTTGGCAAAAAAAGTGTAATGATTCCAACCTCCACAAAGAGTGGAGGTTGGAATCATGACCAACCTCTACAAAGAGTGGACGTTCGTCATGATTCCAACCTCCACTCTTTGTGGAGGTTGGAATCATTACACTCACTTTTTTTTTTCTTTTGCACCACCCAACCGCTACACTTAGTAGCGGTTGGAATCCATCAAATAATTTATCATTTAAAAAATCCTAAGTGGCCCCACTTTTTCATTAAAAAATAATTTTCATTAAAAAAACCTAAGCGGCCCCACTTTTTCATTAAAAAATCTTAAAAAAAGTGCAGTGCAACCGCTACAAATGTAGCGGTTGGGTGTCGAATTCGTGGGCCCCCAACCGCTAGTCTTTCTTGCGGTTGTGGGTTTTTCAGCTTTACAGGGCATTTTTATCAATTTTGCAACCGCTTAAAAGAGTGGCGGTTGCAACTTTTTAAAAAAAAAGAGATCTGGGTCATCCACGAGTACACGTGGATGGCTAGATTTATGGTGGAGAGATTTTTATTTCGCCACCGGTGGGTGTGGATCGGCTCATATATATATATATATATATATATATATATATATGAGCCGATCCACACCCACCGGTGGCGAAATAAAAATCTCTCCACCATAAATCTAGCCATCCACGTGTACTCGTGGATGGCCCAGATTTCTTTCTTTTTTTTTTTTAAAGTTGCAACCGCCACTCTTTTAAGTGGTTGTAAAATTGACAAAAATGCCAAAACCCCCAACCGCAAGAAAGACTAGCGGTTGGAGGCCCACGAATTCGACACCCAACCGCTACACTTTGTAGCGATTGCACTACACTTTTTTAAGATTTTTTTAATGAAAAAGTGGGGCCACTTAGGATTTTTTAAATGATAAATTGTTTGACGGATTCCAACCGCTACTAAGTGTAGCGGTTGGGTGGTGCAAAAGAAAAAAAAAGTGAGTGTAATGATTCCAACCTCCACAAAGAGTGGAGGTTGGAATCATGACCAACCTCCACTCTTTGTGGAGGTTGGAATCATTACACTTTTTTTGCCAACCGCATAAAAGTGTAGCGGTTGGGTGTCTCAGGAATAAAAAATGCACACACACACACACACACACGAAGCGAAGCAGGAAAAAAAAACACACATATGAAGCAAAGCAGGAAAAAAAGTAATTATCCCAATCGCATAAAAGTGTAGCGGTTGGGGTGTTACCCTCGGTCTTTGTGCAAAGCAGAAGGAAAAAAAATTGGCAATGATGACCAACCGCAACAAAGTGTTGCGGTTGGAGTTGCTTGTGCCCGTGGGCCCCCTTGCGGTTGTGGTTTTTTCACATTAGCGGGGCATTTTTGTCAAATTTTGCAACCGCTGCTCTTTCCAGCGGTTGCAACTTTTTCAAGAGAAAAAAACACGTCTGAGCCGTCCACGAGTACGCATGGACGACTAGATTTATGGTGGAGAAGGTAGACAGGGATCGGCTTCCTCTATATATATATATATATAGATAGATATATATATATATATATATATATATATATATATACTTTTCGTGAGGGAGCCGTCATATACTTTCCAACCCTTTTATGAAAATCGGCAGAGAGATCAGAGAGAGGGATTGAGAGAGTGGACAAAGGAAGGAGATCGGAGAAGGGTTTTGCAGAAGTTTCTGGCAATCGCAATTCTTTTCCGGTATGTTTTTTTTTCATAGCTTTTCTCTCTGATTCATTTAATAAACTATGGGTTTAACGGGGACCGTGGGAAAAGGGATGACTGAGGGGTGTGTTTGATGTGCAAAGACTGTGGGTTTTGTGTGATATCATGGACTTTTTAGATGGGTTTATAACTATGAGAAGGAGAGGTTGCAGTGAGATTTTCTCTGTGAGTGGGGCAACCATGGCTACATAGATCTAGTAAATGTTGTGGTAGTAATGGTGGGTGTGTGACAGGGAAAGGCTGCCATGGTGCTTCTGGTTGAAGAGGGTTACTGCCGTGAGGAAAATTGCAGAGAAGAAGGATGTTACAAGCCACGTGCTTGGGTGGTATGGGTTTGTTGTTTGCCGATAGGTTTACATGTGAGCTGTGTGTGAAGAGGATAAGAGCGAGCGTGTGTTGTGGGTTTTTGAGAGACAGCAGTCCCTGTGAGTGTCGTGTTGTGTGGGTTTGTTTGAGTGAAACCATTTACGTGGGTTTGATGTGTAGTGTTGCTAAGAGAGAGAGAGCACGGGCTATGGGCTATAGTGTAGAGAGAGTAAGGGTGCAGCTGTGTGCGTGTGTTTGTGAGTATATGTGTGCATGCGTTGTGTGTATATGTGTGTGGTGAAGCTGCCGAAGCAGCTGTTTGTGTGTGTGTGTGGGTGTGCAGATGTGTTGGGTGTGTGTTGCATGTGTTGTGTGTGCGTGTGAGTTGTATGTGTTTGCTTGTGTGTGTGTATATGGGTTTGGAAGGGAGCATGTGTGAACGAGTGTGAAAAGAAAGAAAGGAGGGAGAAGAGAGCCAGTAGCTGTGTGTGTTGTGTATTTCAGTGTGTGTGAGTGTGATGCGTGAGTGCATTGTGTGTGTAAGCTGAGCGCCGTGTTGTGCTGAGCTTTGGAGAAATGGTGAATGTATGTGTGAATAGGTGTGCAGGTGGTAATGTGCTTGTGTGCTTCTGTGTGTTACAAGTGAAGGGAAGCAGTTAGTGTGGGAGTTTACAGGGCTGTGGTATATGGTGTATGCATACGGATTAGAGTAGAGCACGACGCGAGTATTCGGTAGCGTATAGTAATTGTTAATGCGTGAAAATTTAAATATAATACCTTCGTCTATAATAGAATTTTTGGTAAAGTTTTACAATTTTATAAAATTGTATGTATTTTTAATATTTCATGTATGTTGAGATTTATAAAATTATTTTAAAACCTTTAAACTCATGAAAATGTTCTAGAAAATTTTGAGTAATTTTTTTATGGTATCAGTTTGAATTTGATAATTTTTGGAGTTGATTTGCTATCGATTTCATATCGCATTAGTTTTAGCAAAATGAAAAATTTTAAATTAGATTTTATGTCTTTTAATTCTGATTTCAATCTCTATAATATATATATATATATATATATATATATATATTAAAGTTCTTATAAAAATTATGGGACTTATTTTGATGCTGGAAGTAATTATGGCTATTATTGGGTTTTTATTGAATTTAAAGAAAATATTTTAATTCAAAAATATTCATAAATTCAGAAAATGCATATTTTTACTTTTAATAATGTTTTAAGCTAAAAAAAAAGTGTTTTAGTGTAAATTATTTTAAATTCTAGAGTGTCGGTATACGTTAAGGAGTGTATAAAATTTTCGGTTAGGTTGGCCGTGTGCGAGAACCGTTTTGAGTGCGCGATTTCGGGGAGAGTGGGTGCGTAGTGGGTAGTTGATATTAGGGTTTATAGCGTATTTGAAATAAATTATGTTCTAACAAATAAATTTCCAATCTAGGTTTATTCAAAAAAAATATTGATCGAGGTCGGTAGCATCGCATAGCTTGGATCGAGGTAAGGATTTTCTCTCCGAACCCTCCATCATCATGCTGATCTTAAATGCTTTATTATAACCGTCTTACAAATTTCATCGATTCAATTTTTATGATTGATATAAAAGATGTTTTGAAACTGTCCATGAAACCCCAACGGGCCTCGAATGAAACGGATCGGGCCCGATGATTGCAAAACGGGCCAGGCTAGGCCTGAAATCTAGGATATATGGGTCCAGTCCAAGCCCTGACCCTAGGCCCAATATTTAGGGCCGAGCTTGGGCCGGCCCGGGCCCAAATTTTTTTTCCCAACTACTTGTTATTTACCTACGTCGATGGCCAACAAGAATATATCAAATTTGCCTATTATATGGTAATGTAGTTCATTAAGCATATGCATAAAGTTGCCTACTGCTTCTTTATTTCTATTTCTTACCCTGTCTAATGTATACTTGAATCTTCAAGTGGATCAGTTCTGTCTGGATTTTCAAATTCTTTTCTTTTGTATTTTGTGGTAAGACAACTGACTCGTAGTAGAACTTCTACTACGAGCAGGCTGTCTTGGCTCATGAGCTAGGTCACCTTAAATGTGATCATGATGTATGGCTAACATTTGCAAATATTCTCACCCGTGGGGCTTATACTATACCTCGTAGGTCATTTTGAGCTGTATAGGTGAATCTATTAGAATAGTTTTGCTTAATAACTTTGTCGTGTTAAATGATGGAACATTTATTGTTTTGACTGGAGAAGGAAATTTATTGAGTCTACATCTTGGTGGTTCTTGTGTAAGAGATTATATAGGTTTTGAGATAGGCCCATATTAGAGAAACAACTTTGTCAAAATCTTTTGAGTATTTGAGTATATTATAGACTGTTTAAGCACAGCTTTAGACACATACATAGGTTATTTGCTTTGTTGCTTGGGGTCACTTAATTGACATATAGCAGATGCTATGTAAGTTGGTGTTAGTATAATGAGTAAATTTTGGTTGGCACGACTAGTCATGATTAATTTTACAAGTTCCTGTCAAGCTAATTATACTTAAAAACAAAACTTCTGAAGAGCTCTACAAATTGAAACTCCTAGTCTTAAGAATTTTCTGATGGATAGCCCATTTAATTGTCATCTCCAATATTGTGGAGTAATTTGAAGCATTCTTAGCCACAGCTTATATCTTTACGAAATGACTATCTAGAAAATGAGTTTAATTTTTGTGTGTTTGGGCCAGAATTGGGCCAGAACGAGCCTAAAAAGGGCCAGAATTGGGCTTTTTCGGGCCAGGTCAGTTTTGGGCTTTTTCGGGCTGGGCCGGGCCGGGCCTTCCTCTTGAAAACTCGGGCCGCTACTGTTCACAAGAGGGCCGGGCCAACCCGGGCTTTTTTCGGGCCGGGCCGCCCGGCCCATTTGACAACTCTACTGCTATGCAACTTATCTCGCAAATAATGCTACCCTGTTTAGTCATAGAAACAGTAGTTTCTGAATTCATCTAAGCTAGACATGCATTGTAAATGCAGACAAAGGAAGATGAATCTAAGAATACTGGAAGAATAAAGGCTATTATCGTCTAATAAAATATACTTGTTTGGAATATATGTTAGGAATTATCTTCACTGTTAGCATGTTAATGGGTTACTTGGCTCTCTTCCAGCCTCATGATGAGAGATATGCAACTTCGTAATGAAGCTGGAGGCTACGGTGGTCCTTAATTTATAGAGGAAAATGGATATGGGCAAAATTATGGGCATCCTTCAAATGTCTGTATCTCTTCCACGGGCATGCTCTTTTATCTGGAAAGGAAAAGATTATCTTTAAATGATTTTAGTGACTTTTATTTAATGACACAAAAATATGTTGCTAAATAATGTCAATGAAAGTATTAGCAGAAAAATCACTAAAAATATTTAGCGATCATTAACAGTCGCTATACAAGAAATTATAGATATCTTCCTATAATCAGTTTCTGCAAATTCCAACTAGCATAGATTTTCGTCAGTTTCAGCATTTTGTTGCTAAACGGTGAGCATATATTGCTACAATCAAGATCAGAATTGAAGTTTTTGTCGCTAAATAGTCTTCAGCAACAAACAACTGAGAACAAATCCTTGCATTTGGCTGCGCTTCAAAAAGTTAATCCATTATTTCGGTCATGCAATCAGCATTCTCAGCAATATGAGTGGCACTCTGAATGTTGCAAGGAGTGGCAGTATTGATAGCTCGAGGAAACCCCTAGAGTAGCTTGGAAAAGGTGAAGGAATAACGTACTGATGTATGCTCCTGGCATATTGATTTGGCGATAATGATTTGTAAAATCCGGAGGTAATATATAATTATCAATAAGAAAATATGATTGTCGTTGAGATAAGTTTTCCCATGAACTGAATTATCTGGGTATTCAAAAGTGATTCTTTGATGCGTAGACAGTGGCCCTTTATAAAGAGAGAAATCTTATCTCTGAACAATAACCGTTGAAATCATAAAAACATGTCTTAATATTTTTAAAGTCCACTATCTCACTATTACTTTAATCTCAACGCCTTACGGTCAATAAAGGCTAAAAGAATCTCTAGAAGCTTTATCCAAAATCAACCAACTAGTTGACTAAGTCTTTTAGCTTCCCTTCAGATTATTCTAATTAAATTACCAAAAACTAACTAGAAATAATCAAATTACTAAGCAATCTTCAGTGAATGGTAGTAGCGCTGAGAGGAGTATCGTTTAATGGAAGTGAACTTAACATTACTCTCAAAGGGCGTTGGCTCAATCTTAGCGCATATCAGTCGTGATTGATAGATGAGGTCAAAGCATACGCTGCCTGTGAGAGATTATAACCATTTCAAGTGGTCTGGATTGGTTGAGTAGAATTGACGGTACGTTTGGAACCGATTCTTTAAGAATTTGTATTTCAAATTTGGAATTAGATTTAAAATTCAAGTCACTTTTTTTTGTTTTTTGTTTTACAAAAAAGAGAAATTCATTCAAATCATAGAATTCTTATTTTGTATTTGGAAAACAAAAGAAAAAGAAAGGTAATAAATTTTCAAATAGTTGTAACCTTAGCTTACGATGAAAGACAAATTATGGTAAGTGGTTTCAAGTCTACTAGTGCCACCACATGGTGGTGGTGATTTCGGCACCACCTAGCTAGTGGCATCAACGGTGGAAGTGGTGGGATGGTGAAGTGAAGCTAATGATGTGGTGGTGGTTGTCGGATTGAGATGTAACTAGTGGTAGCGATGGTGTCAATAGTGACGCCGGTGGCATTGACAATGATGGTGGTGGCGGCAGGCGTCAGCGATGGTGTGGTCATGTGGCATCTACGACAGATGATAATGAATATGGTGGTGGAATGGTCTAGTAATGGTAAGAGTAGAAGTGGTGCTAGTGGTACCAAGGTGTAACTAATGGTAATGTTGGTGATAGAAGTTATGGTGGCAGTAGGAGGACGAAGGTGGTGGTGGTATTGTGACATCGACAGCAGTGGTAGTGTGTCGTCTGCGGCTGTGATAGCAAGACGATCCACTGACTGCAACAATAGTAGGGGTGGTGGTATTTTGGTGGCACTAGTGGTATGTGGTTAATTATAGTCATGTTGGCCACAATAGCGTCGGTCACGGTGGTGATGACACACATTTGATTATGATAGGGCTTGTATAGTTGTACCACTAGTAATGAAAGTGACAATGGTGGTGGTGTTAGCATTGATAATGGTGGTGGTCGTTAGTCGTTATATGGCTGCAAAAGGGAAGATGTCGATCTGTTGACGATAATGGTGGTCGTAATGGTGATGTCACACACTTGACAGCAGTTATGACTATGATAATGGTGGTGGTGGTGTCGTGTTGTGTGGCGATAAAAACAGTGCTGTGGATGTAACCGTCTAGTGGTGGTGGGTATACTCGTTCATTGGTGGTGGTAGCGATGGTAACCTAATAGTGGTGGCGGTGGTGGTAGTAAAAGTGGTGTGGTGGTAGTGGCAATGAAGACGATGTTGGTTGGTTCATTGTTGAAGAGATTTAAGAAAGGATAAGATTGATATATAATTATTTTTAACTAAAGTATTTCTACATCATATGAAATCCGACTTTTTCAACGGATTTCACCTATAGATACTACTCCAGGTAAATCTCACGAGATCTAATTCCAATAATATTTTTAAACGTTCCAAACAACAAATTTTGACTAATTTAAATGAAATTCTATCATTTCTGTAGTTGCAAACACACTCTAAATTTCTCAATTGTGAAGGGAAGATTAACGAATATAACTACTTACTGCGAAAATCATGTAAGCCGCATATAGATTCAGCTCCAGGGAGACTGAGGTTCAGAAAATAAATATGAAAAAGGGAGCACAAAGAAGAAAAAACACAAGATTGATCGGAATTGGTTAAAAAACTATCAGAAATTGTTGAACTGAATAAGTTAAAATTAGCTTAAACAGCTAAATGACGGCGAGGAAAGGCTCACAAATGTCGACATAGTAAAAAATTCGGTATTCTGGAACTATTCGGTATATGGTAATAATTTGAAATTCGGGAATTATTCAAAAATTTTCATCATTGAATCGGTAGTAATACGGTGAAATAACAAAATTCGTATCGTAAATCGGGAATAATTTGGTAATTAATCGTTCAAGTTATAATGATTTTAAGTCTATGAAGTTTTGTAAAGTATGTAATTGAAATAACAAAAATACAGCAAATCTTCCATTCTTTAAGTGATGGGTTACAAAAATGATGGAGAATGTACGGCTAGTGCTTTATAATTATGTGTAGCTTACTAAAGTATGTATTTCTTTTACTGAAATTAAGCAACAATCATGGATTGGTGTGTTGGCACAAGACTGTGATAACAATCGGAAGTACCTGGGTCTGAATCCCATTAAAGGAAGCTTGGCTTATATTATTTTTCAAGAAAAAAAGATGAGGAACTTCAGCTCGCGATAAATTCGTAAATCTTGTGATATAGATGAGATGTTCGTGAATCCTGCAAATATTCGCAATAAATTCGCGATTAAGACTTTCTAGCAAGTTATCGCGATAAATTTGTGAATATCGTCAATATATCGTGTTTTTTGTTACTATGAATGTTGAAAGCATCTCTGGCGATAATGGACAAGGCGGTGAAAATTTAAATGGAACTGTGCAACTTGTAGTGCGGATTCGTGCAAATGTACTCTCTTTTTGATGTGGCTGACAATATAGAATTCTTTTTGTTGTGTACAATCAGCGAAGTCTGGACAAGAAAAGAAGAAAGTGCGAACATTGAAGAACGAGAAAATAGTTGGTGGTTCTCTAAGATTACCTCATTAGTTTTTGTATTGTTATACTACTACTAATATTGCATAAAAAAAAAAGTTAAGATGTGGAACACGTATGCAACTGGATAAAAACCTAAACCACATTTTATTTAAAATTTGAAATCTCAACTTTTTAGAGGCCCACCCACGCTTATCTTCCCACGGTTATTTCCTTCTATGATGAGAATAAAGTTTCATCTATCTCCATTTTTTGTTTATCTCCTTCTCTCTTTTGTTTCTTTCTCGCGTCTTCGAGTTATTTCAATAATCACCGCAGCACCCTTTTCAACGAGGACTATGCAACTATAAACTGCACCCACCAGAGCTATCTAGTGTAACCCACCACAAGCCACTCTTCATAAACCCATCACAATGGATGTTCACTTCTACGACAGTTGCAAATTCACCGTATAAAAGACAGATTGTGTGCACCTTTCGTTTAAAATTTTCTGTAAAAACATTAATAAAAATTTAATATTCGATACTTTTCGAGCTATTTAAAATGATCATTTGTGCTCTAAAAATAAAACATGCGATAATTTTAAGCAATGCTCGGGTAATAGGAGAGTATAGAAGCTTAAAATGAGTTTGGGGTCACAATGTAATTTCAAAAACTTTTGGGTCCATTTTGTAATTTTAGAAAATTTTGCGGGCTATATTGCAAATTTTGAAAAATGACATGAATGTGTCAATTTTAGAAGGATTGGGCATAACATGATGCCACCTCCTACTTTTAAATGAGGTGACTAATCTGATTTAATTTTAAATTAATGAAAAATCTTATAAAAAGAAAGAAAAGGAAATTAAATGAAAATAAAGTAAAACAGGCGACTAAACAAAATTAGAAAATAAAAGAAAGAAGAAAGAAATGGAGGAAACAAAAGAGGAAACAAAGCTTCAGGGAAGAAGAAGAATTGGGGAAAAGAGAGAGGGAAAGGGAGAGAAATTAGAGAAAATTTTGGGGGGAATTCTTAAAGGTAAATTCTCACCTTTAGTGTGTGTTTTCAGTTTGCTTGTTTGTGTGTACGGCGTGTTTGTGATCACTCTGTGTGTGTGTGTGTGTGTGCGCGTGTGTGTGAATATTTTGGGTGTGTGGGTTTTCAGTGTATATGTGTGTATATACCACAAGAAAAGGCACTTTTAGCGACGAACTTTTCCGCCGTTAAAAGTCCATTTTCCGTCGGTAAAGAAATTGATGGAATTAAGAATGAAACAAGCCAAAAAGGCATAATTTTATAATAGGGTCATTTTTTATTAAAGACATTATCATATCTAGGAGAATAGAGATCCACATCTTAATCTATCTTTTTCGGGATAATCTCTCATCTTGTGGCAATGCAATCAAGAAAATAAAGGTTAAAGAATCCATGTGCTACATCCTACTTCTACTGCTACTGCCATCCTCCCCCCCCCCCCCCCCCCACATAAAAAAGCATACATTGAGTTTAAGAAATCAGGAAAGGAGGGTGAATACGTACCGAAATGGTGACATGACAAAATGGTTAGCTGGTGGAGTCCTCATCGTCTTCGTCAGCAGAGGGATGTTGGCCGGTGCCGTGGAGTCATTGCCGGTCACTCACCTCTGTCGCCGGCAGCTACATTGGTGGACGTGGTAGCGGCACAGCGGATGCGTTGTTTGGACGGGATGGGAGTTGGGCGGTAGTGGCATTGGATTGGGACAACAAGGTGGGGGAGGCGTGGGGTAGGGATGGCATCGAATGTGGGTGGCGGAGGTGAGTGTGGGTGAAAGATTGAGAGACAGATCTAGAGAGAGAGAGAGGAGCAACGGGGAGAATGAGAAAAAAAAAGTAGGGTTTTCGTTCTTTTAATACGGGCAAAAGAAAAGGTCAAAAATGAGAAATATTCAAAAATATCATTTAGCGACGGATTTTTTGTCGGTAATAATCCGTCGCTAAAAGTTCGTCGTTAAAAATCTATACCGACTAAATTTTATGTGGGAAAAGATTTTTAGCGACGGACTTTTACTGACGGAAAAATCCGTCGATAAACGTCACTTTTAGCTACAAAAATACTTATGTCACTAAAAGTCCGTCATCAAAAACTGCTTTTCTTGTAGTGGTATTTATGTGGGGTAGTGTGTTTTTGGTAAGTTCGTGTGTATCCAATGTGTATAAATTAAATCATTCTATTTGCATTACATTTGAAGTGGGGTAAATTTATTTCATTGAGTTTTGTACTAGCTTAGTCATCGTTCATAAAGTTCTAGCACGGTTATAGTGCAAGTGATTGCCCGACAGATTTAAGCTTAGCGCTAAGATTTAAATTAAATTGTTATGTACGGGCATCCATGGACATGAATCTGGGTGCGAAAGTTTGATATAGCTCAGCTCAGTTTGATAGTCATCAGAGTTACGCAGCAAAAGCGTAGTGTCTAGACTTTGTAAATAATAGGAATCCAAGATCAAATTTAGAGGATGGAATTTTTATAAGGTGGGAGAATGTAATATCCAGTATTTTCCGAACTGTTAAAAGTAGTCATATGTGTTCTAAAAAATAAACGGGTTATAATTTTGAGTAATGCTCAGGTATTAGTAGAGTGTGGAAGCTTAAAACGATTTTGGGGTCAAAATATAATTTCAAAAACTTTTGGGTCCATTTGTAATTATAGAAAACTTTGGGGGCTATTTTGTAAATTTTAAAAAATGGCATGTATGTGTGTCAATTTTCGAAGGATTGGGTATAAAATAATGCCACCTCCTACTTTTAAAAGAGGTCACTAATCCGACTTAATTTTAAATTAAAGAATATACTATAGAAAAGAAAATTAAATTAAATGAAAATAAAGTAAGACAAAAACTAAACAAAACCAGAAAATAAAAGAAAGAAACAGAGGAAACAAAAGAGAAAACATAGCTTTGGGGGAGAAGAAGAATAGGGGAAAAGAGAGAGGGAAAGGGAAAGAAATTGGAGAAAATTTTGGGGGGAATTCCCAAAGGTAAATTATCACCTTTAGTTTGTGTTTTCAGTGTGCATTTTTATGTGTGCAGCGTGTATGTGTTCACTATGTATGCATGAATTTTTTGGTGTATATATGTGGGTTTTCTGTATATGTGTGTGTGTATTATGTGGGGTAATGTGTTTTTTGATATGTTAGTGTGTGTTCAATGAGTGTGTATTATGTGTGTAGCGGTAGGGGTAGCGAGAAGGGTGTGACTGGGTTTGCAAGATGTGCAGTGCGTTTAGTGTGTGTATACTGTCACTACAAGAAACACTACAAGAAAAACCAGTTATGCCTACGGTATAGTACCGTAGGCATAGGTGCCAAGTACCGTAGGCATAGCCTATGCCTACGGTACTAAACTGTAGCCGTAAGTGGCGATGCCCTAGATCTATGCCTACGGCGTTGAAAGTTATCCTTACGGTTATGCCGTAGCCTATATACCTATGCCGAATTCGTATTAACCCACATATAGCGACGGTTCTTGGGGGATAAGCCTATGGTGTAACCGTAAGGATAAGTTTAATTTTTAAAGCCTATGCCTACGGATGGTACCGTAGCCATAGGTTTACCCCTATAGATACCCTAATATATACCTACGGTACATTCCGTAGGCTAAGGTTAAAGTGTGGCCATTTTTAAAATTTTTTGATGCCTTTCCCTACAGTTTAAACCGTAGGGATTGATGTGTAGAAAAAAGAACCCAAACCTATACCTACGGGTTATACCGTAGGTACATGTGCTCTCTAATTTTTTTTTTTCAATGCTGAATTTTGTTTCATCATAATAACCTTCAAATACAATTCAAATATTGTAAACATGGTTTGTACCTGAAATATTATAAACATGTTTTGCAATTGCATAAATAGTGCAATGTTGTATATCAATAATCTTGTGCACCAAATTCCATACAAAAGCGTTAATTTCACTTCTATTTACTGATCAATACACGTATATTACGCCTACCTAGATACCATAGTGGCGTCAGTACAAATGTATAATCTTCTGCTGTGTATATAGGTGTAGAAAGCATAAGCAGCTCACAAAACAACCCAGAAAATACAATTGCAATTGTCCTGCCCACCATTCTTAACCTATTGTTTCTCAGGAGCTACACCTACTTTCGCAAATGCAATTGTCTTCGGCACGATGGGGAATGTATAGGTTGCTATGTCTCTGGTTAGCTACCAAGAAAATGGTGTAATAACACGAAATATAATGCTGTGTCCTCCAGTTTACAAAGAGAAGTTCCTTTATCTCTGCTGTCCTAAATCCTTCTATTTCCTACAATTTCAAGGCAACCAAGCAGGAACTCTCTGTTGTCCTAATTCCTTTATCTCTGTTTACAGAAAGCTCTAACAGCAGCTGTAGTGTGATGCAAGGTGCGTGCCTCAAATCAACATACCCTAAGGAAGAGCAGCTTAAAGCTCTAACAGCAGCTGCAATTAGCATTGACGAAGGTCATCGAGAGGCCTACCAAGGCCAGATCCTGAAGATCTACTTGGCTTATGAACCTGTCACCGGCCAAAGGCCAGCTTCAACAATGACTCAATCACAGTACCAGTTTACAAGACCACCAAAAACCACTTTCCAAATCAACCCCAGAGAAGTAATTGCAGATCGGACTATTGAAGGAGGAGAGAGAAAGTGAGACTCTTCCAATCCAAGAATTTTGACACAAATTCTACTGTGACCACATATGTCATGGCAGAGGCATTAGGCTACCAGAGGCATCAGCATACCAGCCCTTTAGCAATGGAGAGAAATGACAGGGTGAGTGATCCCTCTAGACAGCCTCTTAAGCTGCTGGTTCTTGACCAAATGATTAGTACAACCAGCCCTTTAGTCAGTTGCTATGAACCTGAAGTTCAAGGCATTGGGGTTGTTGGTGGAGACAAAGTGGAAAGAGATTAGAACAATGCAAATAGAGCAACAAATCTGTTGATTTCTAAAGAGTGATTTGGCACCAGTGGATTTAAGAATTTTCTTGTCATCTACTTGTTTGGGTTCGATCAGTTAGATAAGATTTGGTGGTGGTATTAATGGTGAATCAGGAGTAATAAGATCTAGAACATTTAGGAAATAAAAAATTCATTACACATATAAGAAATAACATTAAAACCTGTGCTTGAACCCTCTTCCTGTGTCGCTGAACCCTCAACTTGTGAATCATAGGCCTCCGCCGATGAACCATCAGTGTGTGAATCTTGGTCTTCAGCCCATGGTGTATCAGCCTCGGCCTGTAAATGTCACCGTCGCCATCCAGCCATGTGAAAAGATTCTCTGCATGTAGGGCAAGCATTAACTCAAGTACCAACCGATACGATTGCACTACGCATATGCAATGCATGTGTAGTGTTATATATTAACATTAGACATCAAATGAGTCAAAACAGATAATTTCAACAAAATAATTCACAACCATTAACCCCCGAACAAAGGTATGTATCCCTCAGCATAATTTAAGTAGCCATAAATTAGGATTCCTACATGAATGCAGCAAGATATCATTCAACAGTTTATGTTGATCATGGGCGAGGATGCAGCAGTTGACCTCATATCTAACTCATTATTTTACATTTTCAATTGGGAGCAATGACATAAATTACCTACCCTGGACTTTTAACCAGTTCTTAGCGTAGATTATGGTGCAGCATATAAATATGATGACCTATATGTTTTTATCACCATGCAACAACTCTGTGTAATTTGCATATTAATGGCCAGTGCAGAGTGACTCAATTGAGTATTGTTATTACAAAAAAAAGGCAACATCTATTGCTTACTATCAATTGCTTACAATGACTGAAAACGGTGCCGCATACATACGAACTCTAAATGATGCTAGGTTCTTTTTTGGCAGGGCTCGATAGTGAAAATACATTCGTGTGGTTGGGTCTGTTAAAAGTAGGGCTTCAAATCATTTGGGCTCAATTGTAGGCAAGTTTAATTCACGTACTATTTTTTACATGTACATGAATATTGAATAGAAAGCTGAGCTTTTAAATTTGATGCCATTATGCGAATTGCTCATAGTTTGGACTTGATGCTATATCTATAGATTATGCAAGAGCTGTTTAGACAATCTTTCCACAGCATATGAATCTTTAATATCCTCCATCATCTTTAACCAATACCGGAAACCAGCTTGTGAGTCAAATGACTCACTGACAACCCTATCAGTCTTTGGCGATAAGAGGCTACGAACGTGATTAAGAATCCGGGGGATCACTTTACTTAACAGAACATCTACGAACTATAGAGTTGAAACTTGCTCATGATATTACGTTATCCTAAATTACCTTCATTTTAGGATATTAACTCCTAAAACAAACATCAGCTCATAACAAGATACCTGACAATTATATGACTACTGTTTCGTTTTATTAAACATCACCTGTAGAACAGCGCTGACATATGCGAGCAAGTGTTTCCCCAACAAATAGGAGGGGGCCATCTACATCAATTATCTGGGAGGCAGCTGCTCCATCACATAAAGTCCTGTCCCATTCTTCTGCTCCAGTGAGAAGTTGAATGGTAATCTGCTTGAAGAATAGACTAAGGTATTCTGGTGAAGAATAAACAATAACCTTGAAACGATTTGAAATAAAAAAATACAGAATACTGGATTACAATGCTAATGCCTTCCAATCACAATAGAGGTTTCAACCCGTACAATGGCTTCCTCCATCAGTCATTGACTTTGTTCAAATAGCCTTATCACTTTCCCATATCATAGAAAGAATGTGGCATTTGTGCAATATCGTATGGAGTATACAAGACTGCATTTAAGGACTCATATTGAATATCGGATTAGAACCCAAATTGTGAGTGTAAGAACCACTGCTGAAGATCAGATGCATTTCAAAGAGGTGAAACAAAGACAAAGGCAGACATGTTTATAGCCTATATCCCAGTTCAAGTATTAGGAAGGTCAGACTTCGACACCTGTGGCAATAAAAGATCCACTGTGCAACCATAACTAATAATGAAGAACCTAACTAAAAGCTATCATAATGGAAAGAACAAAGCAAGAGGATACTGTACTAGAAGTGAAGAAGAGGCTCCAGGTTGTGCTTTGTCAGGAATAGAAGTAACAAGCTGTGCAACCCTAGAGGTAGCGAGCCTGAGCTGTACGGCGCAAAGATCTTCAGATTGGCAAACAACAATTTTTTTTGCAATCTGGAGTACACCATTATTTTCAAGCAAGCAAACATCAACCAATCTGTCATCAGCATTTAAGGAAAATGTTACAGACGGACAATCATTTGTAACACTATTACAGAGTACAGAGAAAAGAAGGAAGATAATGATGAGTGTATTTTATGGATGTTAAGCATCTCTTTTGTTGGTGTATCTAAAACAGCGGATTCAGATTTTGAAAAAAAAAACCTTGACCCCAGTACATTTTCCGCCTAAAGGTAAACATAACCCAGTAGTAACTTACCAATCCTCCAAAATTAAGCTTCAATAGCTGACTATATAACGTGCCAATTTTCTCGGAAACATATTAATATACTGTTTATACTTTTGTTCTCAAAGATAAAATACATCAAACTTTTCTGCCTTTTGGAGCAGCATGAACATAAATGGAAGATGCAAATTTACGAGTTAAACCAACAATGAAGAGGCACAAGTTATATAGCACTACCTCTCTGCATTGGAGTAAACTGGATTACTATCAACTTTACCATCTCCAATCTGCGGCAGAAAAGGTACTAAAGTCTGAACAACCTCAATCACATGCCCATGGACAAAGAACACATCATACACATGTTTCCTCGCAGAAATAGGAAAACAAGCCAGCCAATTATAAGCAACATCTGCACATAATTGAAACTGATATTACAACCTTTGACATGCTCAGCATCTGACCTTGAATGTGAAATGTGAAATGCGTTAAAGGTTTATAAGAGAGAGCATGTGAAGCAACTACGCATTCCAAACTCTAGGAAACCAAACCCGAAAAAAATGATTTTATGTTTGGGTTGCATGGAGTCTTCACGGTCTAAGTCAGAGAAGCAAAATGGCCCACGCATATAAACTTATGGCGACAGGGTTCTTTATTTCTCATTTTACGTAGGAATGGCAGTTGGGGCTGCACTTTGATTCCTGCTTCAACCGCCCCAAGTGTGACTGCCTATGTACAGTGATAAAGCTTCCTCCCTTAATGCAGAAGGGGCAATGTTTTAGCAAGTATCACTGCCCGACGACGTAATGGAGTTGTCGTGTTTCCGGAGGTCAGGCTTGACCGACACTATGTTTGGGGTGCAGAGTCCAAGCTTTAAGCATTTATTGTTTCCAGGGAGACCTAATTTGTAGCTAAGAAGCCTAAATCTGGGAACTGGAATTAAAGATAATCAAAGTACAATCCACATGGCTCATTATCAATAAACAGAATCTAGTTCTCGTACTGATAACTGTCGTTTAAATGTACATAGTCATACTTTTGCCTGGGTTTCTTTCTCTTTTTTCCTTCAAGAACAGAATGTTTGTCCAAATCTGATTTTGTTCCAAGTGAAAAACCACTAAGGTCTTAAAGTTTGGAAAGACCACAAACAAAGTTGTCTGGGTCAACACATGCGAGAAAAATTATGTAATCGTACTACTATACCAATTGAGTAGATTAATCTGCTATTCTAGCAGTATAAATACTACTGCGTATCAACTAATATTTCATATATCTAGAAGGCCAAAATTTAGGTTAATTGCAGCGACGAGAAGACTTACTTAGCCTGAGTTTGAACATCATCGAATGTGCACAAGTCTAGATACAGGACTAATAAAAGACCTACATGCTCCCTGTCTGCATAGATACAGGACTTCACCAAAACCAAATTAGATAATAATGAAATACTTCAATTAAAATTAGATAACAATGAACACTTTGTAATCAAACTTCTGAAAGTCTACTAGACAAAATAAACTTGCCAAAATCGATAACCATGTAGACTCATTGGACATCTAATTCATGAAAACTTTGGACAAGCTTTTGCAATTCTAATAACTCACAACTACAGAAAACATACCAAGCAACAAGATAACACCAGTATTATGACAATTCATCAAAAGAGACAAACTATTTTCAGGGCAATCCTATGATAATTCAACGAGAGGACACCAGTATTATGCAAGAGATACACCTCTATTAGATTCAAACTTTATTATGACAAGAGATACACCTCTTTTAGACAGAAACTTTGTGATTGAGTCAGAAAATCACAGGGACACCAACATCTTTTCAGGGTAATCCTATGAACCACAATCATAAACATATAACTTCTCTGCCAAATTACCCTCAATTCATTGCATCATACTCTAATTATCGCATACCATCATGTAGGAGCAGAAGAAGATAGTATTCAACCTAGCCACAAAATATTGTATGGTGTGAAATCGAAATAAAAAGAAAAGGGGAAGAAGATACAGAATAAATTCAATAGATATAGTTGCCTGGCACCAAAGCGAGAGCAGAAGAAGCTATAGAATAATTATGAGAAGAATATCATCAGTATGGTGCCGGAGTATGGTCTTGAGTGATCGACAAAAGAAAAGAGAAGAAGATCGTCATACCTAGAAGTCTTCACACCTAATTATCCCGGGAGAATCCGATTGCGACTTAATAATTGCGAATTTATGCCTGGGAGAATCCAATTGGCAATTCATGAGCGCGAAATTCTCCCGCCCGATAGTCGACCCCTATTTCGACGGTAAGCAGCAGTTGGGATTGCCCTTGCAATCACCAAATTGCGTCTGTGAGATTCATCAATAATTGTCCACCCAATTCCCACGGTGAGCACCGTTGCGATTGCCGTTCCAATTTGAAGCAGCAACAAGAGCCACGGTGCATTATTAACCGTAGGTATAGAGGACTTGCACCTACGGTCCCTTCTATACCGTAGGCCTTTTTGTCACCACAGGCCAGTTTTGGTGTAGTGAAACAGGGGCTTTAGCGACCGCATTTTGCGACCGCAAAAACATGCGATCGCTAATAGATACTTTAGCGACCGATTTAGCGACTGCTATATTTCGCGATCGTTAAATATTCCTGGTCAACGAAAACTTAGCTTTAGCGACCGAATTTTGCGACTGCCATTGCCGTCGCTAAATTGGCGACTGAAATTTGCGGTCGCTAAATTTTTGGTCAACATTTAGCCCAAACAAACCTAAATTGAATTTAGTCTTGAACTGTGGCCCGTCGCAGCTACCGCCAAATACAAACGGGACAAATCTGGGCGAGAGAGAAAGGGAGCAGCTGCGACTGCTCTGAGCCACCGATTTGCCAGCGACTTTAGGCAACTGATTTGCCGATGACTTTAGGCGACGAGGAGAGGCAGCGGCAGGTTTGTTCTTATTTCGGCGTGTAGCTCTCTTTGTTCTTCTATTGCATCATTTCTGTAGCAAAAAGCGTTTTAAACGAGAGGGGTCTGATTGTTTCTTCCATGGTTATTCCCTCTCTAATTCTTAGTTGATCGGCAAATCGTTAGGATTATGCATTGTTTGTATGCCTTTCATATATAAGGCTTCGTTAAAATTATTTTGGGATTGGGTATGTGGGTTACGGCAGTTTGTGTTGGGCGTAATGGGTGTGGGTTGTATTGTAAACGAGAGAATAAATTGAGCTGGGAGAAGATGTGCAAAGTGTGTGTCTGCGCATGGTGATGCTGCCAAAAGGCAGCTCATTTTGAGCTGGGTGCTGATGTGTGTGTGCGTGTGAATTGAGTGCTCTAGGGTGTGTGTGTGTATGAGTATGTGTAATGCTTGAGTGGAACAAAGCAAAAAAAAAAAGAAAAAAAAAGAGAAGAAGGGGAGAGGGAGACCCACTGCCTCACGGCAGTGGGCATGGTGGATGTATGTATTTATATATTTGTGGATGTGTTGTGGAGGTAATGAGTTGTGTGTGTTACATGAGTGCATAATGTATATACATGTGTATATAGTGTGTGTTATGAGTGGTGTTTCATGTGTGAGCAAGTGATGGCTATGAGATGAAAATGGGGAGAAAGGGAAGCTGCGTGAACAGTAACCATTAGCGGGTGAGTGTGTTTTGGTTTGGAGAGAAAGTAAAGAGAAGAAGAAGAAAAGTACCGAGCATGTAAATTTTGTTGGCGTTAAGTGCGACACATGCGTAAACTTGTGGACACTCCAATGGAAAGGTTCCACCATCAAGTCTAGTCTCAAGAGCTTGAAAGCCACATATGACCAGGCTCAACCAAATATCAGCTTTGAGTCTTTATGTTATAGCTTATTAGGAACGCTCGGGACAAATTCTCCGGTATCATTAGCTTTGAATGATATACTATTACTTAATGTGACTTGAACAAAGGCTAGTGCCAAGTTGGAGTTGTGGAGAAGAACCAAGGGCTTTAGGTCAGCTAAGGCAGAGCCATAAGTGTGAAACTTGCAGTAAGACTAGGATGTCTGAGGGTCAAGTAAAAAAGGTCAAGAGGTGCCTAATCTAGTTTTGTTGTCAGAACTAAAGCCGGGTTGGTATAGTTTCATGAAGTTGCAAGCCAACAATGCTATCATGCTTCTGTGCCTGTGCTACTAACTCTTAACAGTTCAAATACATGTTCAATTTTGTAAATAGCAGAGAATATGGAGAGTTGACAACTCTCTATGGTCAAAGGAAGTTGATCTTTAATCTCAATTGCCTGTATGTACGCAAAGCATGATTGATGGGTTAATGTTTATGTTTAATAAATGTTTATGTTTATGGCAATATAATCAACCCCAAACATTTTATTTATGCATATCATAGTTCTTTCAACTGATAAGAAAATTTGAGTTGACAAATAACGAAGGAAATTCAAAGCAATTGAGTAGGCTGCCAATTTTGGGTGCAAGAATTTCAGCTTAAGAGGTTACGCTGCAAGACCATACCAATAAACACAGAATTACTACGACTTGAGCAGAAAGCAAATATCCACAAACACAAAATTCTTATGTAATAACTGGCAAGCAAATGGAAACTTAGAACTTTCATATAGGCATGCAGGTGGTAAAAACTACTGAAGGAATTGCACATGGATTATAACTTACACAGGCAGAGATTTGATTCAGCTGCAGCTTAAGAAGCACAACTGTCCTATGGCAATATCAATACCACGATTGTAAATGAATTTGCCATCAGCTGCATGTAAATCATGAGTAAATGATGAGAATGACAAAATAAGAAGTGGCGAAGGCCTAGATTTTGTTAAGAATGACCACCTAAACCAACTCTACATGATTATGGCAGCAACTCAACAACTTTGAAGCAGAGTGATGACACATCACAAGTGCAACAACTTTGAAGCAGAGTGATGACACATCACAAGTGCATGAGCTGAAGTTGATGGAGGAGGACCCTGACTGGAGGCCCCCTACGAGGCTCCGCCATTTTGAGCGCACACACCAAAATAGTGATAGGAAGTGGGTGTCTGAAAGCGCTGAGCAGTTTGCGGTGAGCACGTAACTCATGTATTACTTTTGTAATCCCTATTGCATTTTTTGCGATTATGGCCAATAGAATTTCTCTAACATTTTTGTTGTTTTCTTATACAGAGTTTATTTAAAGAGAGAGTTCAGGCCAACTCCCAGCCAGACCGTAGCCAGACAGTGGATGAGTTCTCATTGTGGTCAGACACTACTGGGGGTCCTAGGAAGGACCGTATACTCAACCACCCTCGTCAGTCCGCACGAGCGTTGCTAGCCGGCATATCTCAATCGACAGGCGAGACCAGTTGTACCGGTTCTCAGGCAAAAGCGGCAGCTGCAACGTTGGTAGAGTGCTTCAACACAATGTTTGATGTGCACATGCGGATGCTGTTGGGTGACGGTTACGTAATTATGAAGGACCCCAAACTACATATAATACAATTTTTTTCAATTACATATGTATTTTGTGCTCTATATGTGATCTTGATTTGATATATGATGTTGAATCATTTGTATGGCTTCGTGCAGGGCGATACCGATGATCCTAGTGCCGGTGACTCCCGGGGCGATGAAGATGGTGTTGGATCGAACATGCCATCGAGGAATGAAGAAGATGATGACAGGGCTGGTTGTTCTGCCGACGAGTGATTTAGATAGGGGTTTGGTTTGATTTATGGAATGAATGTTATGCTCTTGTTTTGAATTGATCGTCGGTACTTAACTGTATGAATTCTATTATTTTAATGCATATGTTAACATTTATTTATACTTTGATGAATGCGAGCAGCTGTTTGAATGAATGCAGGACAGGGGGTTAAAACAGTTTTAAATGAATGCGTTGAAAGTTTTCAACGCATTCATTCAAAATCGTTTCAACCGAGGTTAAATCGATTGGATTGGATGTGAATTGATATTAGTTCTGCGACAGGTTTTGGACAGGTTATTTGACCTGCAAATTTTTTTTTGCAAAGCCAGGTTTTGCAACCGCGATATGTGGTCGCTAAATTAAATAAGGGCGGTCACTAAATATTTTTATTATTTTTTAAAAAGTATATTTTAATTATTTAGCGACCGCCAGTTGCGGTCGCTAATTCGGTCGCTAAATATCGCTGTCACTATTTCGGTCGCTAAATATATAATATAATTTAATAAAAAAATATCAAAAAAAGAAAAATTTTAAATTAAAAAATATTTAGCGACCGCCTTATGCAGTCGCTAAATACAGTCAACGCGGTCGCTAAATTTAGCAACTGAATTTTAAATGCGGTCGCTAAAATTTAGCGACCTGGGCTATAGCGACCGTTTTAGCGACCGCCCTAACGCGGTCGCTAAAACCCTTTAATGACCGCGTTGCCACCTTTAGCAACCGCCAGGCGCGGTCGCTAAAGGCACTGTTTCTTGTAGTGTGTGTGTGACAATGTTCGGGTGAGTTTGTGGGAAGATTCTCTGTGTGTGCGTGTATGTGCGCACGCGTGTGTGTTTTTTTTGTTATATATAAGTATAAAAGTGTTTTGGTGTATGAGTGCATAAATTTGGATTGGGCAGTGTGTGTTGCTAGTGGGTGAGTGTGTTTGCAAAGTGTGTAATTTTGTGTATGTGTTTTTCTTGTGTAGCAATGTGTGTGTGCGAGAGAGGGGGAAGGGAGGGAGAGAATGAGTGTGTGTGTGTGTGCGTGAGAGAGAGAGAGAGAGCTATGTGGATGTGGGAGTGTGTTTCAACAGTACAGAAAGGTAGGAGATTGGGGGGGGGGGGTGTATGTGTGTGTGGCGGGTTCTGATTTGAATAGTGACTGTAATTATTATTAGAGGGGGGGGGGGGGGTTATGTTAAACAGTTTGATGTGAATTTTTATAAATATTTTGGATCAGAATCTGACAAGGTTCAAAACAGTGTTCCCCAATATTTTTTCGAGACATACACTATGAAAAATTTGGGATATTTTGGTGCCTGCAAAGGATGCTAAATTAGGGTATCGATGAAAAAACATTCCTGATTTATTTAACATAGTAAATCAAGTTATTTTAATCTAAATTTTTTTGAAAACTTATATTACTGAGATATTCCATTTTCTAAAATTTCGTGCGATTCCAATGTTGATAGCTATTTTTAGTGGAATCGGCTTCTAAGTGCTCGATCCGTACACTAATTTGGAATTTTTGGACAAAATTTTTTTGAATCACTTTTTAGCCCAAAAATAACTTCAAGGGACTTAAAATAGTGTTTTAATATGTTTTTGAATTTTTTTTGGCACGGGAATCAACAGTTGGTGTTCTGATAATATATAATTTGCCACCCATAAGGGTGTTTTGGTAATTTTACCTGTAAAAGGTAGTTTTGGGTACATTCACATACGGTAGGGATATTTTAGTGGATTTATTTATGGGAATGCCTTTTTTGGTGATTTAAGTATGAGAGGGGTATTTTTGATAATTTTACACATAAGGGACTTACTTGGTGAGAGGGCATTCTGGGAGTATGCGTGAGTCAGTATTGAGTAATATCATAGTGTAGGCTATAATATGATCATTTGATTGTTCCATTTAGGTCAAAGCAAAAGACTTTCTAGTTAGGATAATTTATCTTCGGATCTAGGTAAAGATTTCTATCTAAACTCTGGGTAAGTATCTATCCGAAATCCTAATTTCGATAACTGGCATTCGCAAGTATTCTTTTAATTTAGTTATGGCTATTATTGAGCACTTAATTATGCATTGATATCAGCATGTTATTGCCAAACAAACCCTAAAATTGAACCTGAATCAATTATTTAAAAATCTTATCAATGCTTGCCTTTTATCACATTCTGAGCAAATTCGATAATTGTTTGCATTTTTCTTCTGATTGTTATGCCTAAATTCGATAATTGTTTGTATTTTTTTCTTCTAAATTGTTCATGCTATTTGTTCGTAATTATTCTTGAGTTATGAATGGTGAATTAATATCAGCATGTTTAATTGTCATCAAACCATAATTGACATTGGCTATTTGATATGTCGATACTCATTTTATTGTAAGTCAAGCATTGAATTTATTGTTGGTTCAATGGTTGTTGTCTTCCATGTTGACCTGGGCGTTTATTTTGAGTGAGGCGGTATAAGGATGGTCTGATCCCGCTTCCTACGTAGAATGCAGGCTAGTCCCTTGAACGAGGGAGAGGTCTAGTTATCGTACATCATGTATGTATACACTTTCTATGCATTGCCTGAGTGGCATTGCCTCTGCCCAAGATCAATATATTCTGAATTTGTTTATATTATATCTTACAATGATTGTTTTGAAAATGATTGGAAATAAATGTCTTGATATCTGATTGAAGGCGATTGAGTTGAAACTCTTCCTCATATTGTAATCAAATTGTTTGTGGTTATCTGAATCTCTTCCCCACACTGCCCTTGAAGTACCTGTGTTTGTCTTGAAATCTTTTGAAAAATCATCGTTGCATTTGAAAATGATGGCTTTGAAAATATCATTTTGGTATCCACTTATGGTTGTTAATGATCGTTTTGGAATTTTTGAAAATGATCTTCAGATGATAATTTTGGTATCCGTGTATGATTGTTAATGATCGTTCTGGAATCTGTTATGATTGTTAATGTTTTTTTTGGTATCTATTTATGATTGTTCATGATCATTTTGGTATATGTTTATGATTTATTATGATTATTTTGCAAATCATCAAACTGTTTATAATTGTTTGAAATATTTTGAAAAAGTATCATCGGACGGACTCTTGAGTCCTTTTGTAATTTCTTATGTTGTTCCTTGAACGACCTTACTAAGCTCTCAAAATCTCACTCTTCGTTTAATTCCCGTCTACAAATAATGATCAAATATAGATTGCTCAAGATTGAGTTTAGAGACTGTGAGATTCTGAAATGTCCGGCATTACTTTGAGTGATAGGACCCCTGCACGGGTTAACGCTATTAGCTTGTCATTCTGTAAGAAACCTAAGTTTGAATTTTAGAAGTTTTATGTTGTAAAATTATTTTAAGTTAAAACAAAATTTAGACCGTGTATTTTAAAAGATTTGAATTCCTATCGATTTAGAAGCTCTAGAGTTTGTATCGAAACAAGATCTGATTTGAAATGATGTAATAGGTTAACGCTCCGGGAGTTCAAGGCGAGGAAGCTCCGGATTTTCGAATCATTACAAAAAAAACTCTTATAAAAGTATGTGGCATTTAATTTGTCAAAGAAAAGTAAGAGAAATATGGGATATGAACTAAAGCGCTAGAGGTGTTCAATGAAATGCCGACGTGGACTTGTCTTAGGAGCAACGTAGTGGTGGTTTATGGCTGCATAGACAGATCATCAAAGATTCATTCATTGGCATCTTTCCTTGGAAATCTAATTTGTGTTGCTCATTTCCTTCTACTCTCATCACTTGTTATGATGAAGGGAATTATGACGGCTTAGAAAACAAAAATTCTCTTTTAAGGGCCAGTTCTGCTTCTTCAAGAGCTGAGAAGAAATTATGCCCAAATATACACAAGAGTGCATTTGTTTTAAACAAATCTAATTTCTTTTCATTTCCGGGTGCCATGAAGGGAACTAAGAACCAACGAAGAAATCTCCTTTGATTAATTTGCAAGACGACCAGGTTGAGTCGAGAAAGAAAGTGAGAAGTGAGATCTAAATCTGGTATAGAGACGTGGCTTGTGTATGTCACAAGTGTTTATAAAGGAATTTACTAAAAAGAGAGAAATTCAATCTAATCATGGCTTAGATCTATATGTAGCTGATAATAAAACCCACATTCTCACAAATATGTCTTCTTGGCATAGTATTAAGGATAGTTTAACACCACATAAACCGAAAAAGTGACATTAAACAATCACTAAATGTTTTGTATAAGACATAGTGACGTTGACTTCAAAAATAAACCCTTTGTAGCCGCTTTGATGTATTGCTAAAAGACAAGGAAAACGGAGAATTCTAACTTTGTATGTTTGATATAACGTCATTTATATAATGAAAACCTGTTCATAGAATGTAGCTTGTAAAATTCAAGTGAAAGAGTATTTAGATCTACGTGATATTCTATATTTTATTCTAATTAACCTAGAAAAATATGTGTAATTAATGCACAGTGATCTTTAATTGAAAGGACATATTTATCTAGGTTAAGTGCATTTTTATCCCCCACATATGGCACATTACACAATTATCCCGAAAAAAGTCCAGCTAAACCCTTATTTACAAATTTGTCCCCAACGTATGGAGGCATTTTTGAAAGGACCAAACTTTATGGACTTCGCAGATTTATCCCCCAAAATATAACATTTTTGCCCCCCCCCCCCCCCCCCTTTTTGTGTTCTGTAACCCTATTCCAAAATTTACTGAATCATAAGGATTATTATATAATGAATTGAGCGCACCCAACAAATCTCCTTCCCAGATCGTCAACCACCCATGACATCTTCACTGGAGATCGTAGTTTATAATTAAGGGAAACTGTCATTGATGAGCAACCTGAAGAAAAAACTAAAACTAGGGTTGAGATTGTGAGATACCATACTCCTTGAAATTGGAAGAGGATAGTGTGAGAGATTTTGAGATTCTGGAAGAGAGTGAGTGATTTTGAGGGAGATTAAGATTCCTTGAGAGAGAGAGAGAGAGAGAGAGAGAGTGATAAAAGAGCTCAAAAAAACAAAAACAAAGTGAAAGACTTAAAACAGAGCTGAGAGAAATGGAGAGAAGAGAAGAGAAGTAGAAAGAGAGAGAGATCTCATGTCTTTATCAAATTATGCAAACACATCCTTCAAAATTTTAAGCTGCAAAGTTCACCCTTATATTAGGAGTGGATGCCTTGGGACCGGCACTTGTTATCCCTGCCATATGTGAGGGAAGGATTTTGCTATTAATTTTCTTTGAACTAGTAATTGTGTAAACGTGCACTATATGTGAGTTAAAATGACAATTAACCTTTTATTTCTTACACTTTGGCGAACATTATCCAAATTAAATGCATGACTCCGCAATTTAAGATCTTGAGAGTGCGAATGCATGTGACCAAAACAGGAGTAAAATTTACTTTGTCTACCTCTCTAGAGCTAAACAGGGAAAATGTCTAAGGACTTCCTTTTGACTTCAAAGCTTTTGATGCTTTAAAAGTAAAAATTCTGTATAATTGTTTGATAATGAAGGACTTCCGTTTGACTTCAAAGCTTTAGATGCTTTAAAAGTAAAAATTATGTATAATTGTTTGATAAAGAAGCGATTTATTTAACTTATGTTGGGGTAAATCATCGAATGACAGGCATTACAAAATTAGGTGCCTCTTTCATCCATACGCAAAAGTCATCAATGGTTCCAGCGTATTAAGCTAGTCTATAGGCTACTTTATTCCCAGTGTGCGGTACAAGATTGGATTTACATCTATTTATTATACATCATTTTAACTTCATCAATCCTGTTGTCCATTGCTGATAAATTCTCACCTTCTTGCCGAATTGCTGAAATTACATTTGCTGCATCGCCTTCAATAATTGCATCTGGAAATCCGCTTTCTAGAGCTTTGGGAGCTATCATTGCCTCTACACATTCAGGTTCTAGCAAAACCATTATTTTCTTATCTGCATAGAAATTGCCTTCAGTATCTCGAACCACTATCCCAATATCGATTGCATTGTCCCCTTCAAAAACTGCTGCATCAAAGTTAATTTTATAGCAACTCGGGCCTACCAAGAAACAAGAACCGTATTGCTGGGTCTTGAGGGCTTGATTTGTGTGTCTTTGTATTGCTTCAGTAAGTTGATGGTGGAGGAGTACAATTCCAATGTATCACGCTGAGCTTCTACAAATAAACACTCATTTTTGTTGTTCCAAAGGTTCAAACAAAGCGTCACCAAAACCTTAAACTCCTTCGTATCCACTCTCTCCGTTACGTCCTTCCACAACCAATAAATATTGCCGTAACACATGACTATAGATTAGGTGAGAAAATAGCCCACACTTGTTGGGCAAAACTGTTGTGGCGAAGAACATGATACAATGATTCACCTTCTAATCCAAATAATGGGCACACATTGGTTACTTTCATCCTTTTGCATATAAATCTAGTACCCGTTGGAAGGATATTAGAGAAAGCTCTCCAACAAAATATCTTTATCTTGTTGGGTACATTTAGTGACCAGATAAATTTCCACTTTGTTGTATTCTCCCTGCTGGTGTACCTTTCCCCGGATTATGCTCCTTCTTAAGCAAGCCTCTCTCCATGACAAGGCGATAAGCACCATTCACCGAGAACATTCTTATTCCAAAAAATGCCAAACTAGTCTATCGTCCCTTTGTAATCTGCCAAGTGGTATGCCTTTAATCAGTTTTGCTTCATTGGCCAGAAAAATATGATGGATGATGTTTACCTTCCATTTCTTGTTGTGGTGATCAATGAGCTCTGAGACATAAGTCATGGGTGGGCGGAGTGTTTCTGACGATTGGACTTTGAAAGTGTACAGCTTGGTAACCATCCATCATTTACATATTTTGTTTTTTTTCCCATTGCCGACTCTCCCACCTCAGCTCTGCTACTGTGACATCCCTTGGCTCTAGGATACTCCTCCAATTGTAGGATGGTCGGCTCCTTAGGTGTGCATTGAAAATATCTCCATCTTAGAAGTATTTGGATATGAGTATACACTACAAGAAAATAAGGATTTTGCGACGGAAGGAATTCCGTCTCTAAAACGACTTTCAGCGACAGATAAACCCATTGGTAAAATGTCCGTTGTTAAAACATTATAAGCAACAGAAAGGTACCGTCACTAAAAATTTCGTCGTTAAAGATATCTTTTTGTCGACGGGCTTTTAGCGATGGTGTCATTCCGTCGCTAAAAGTAGTCCTTACATAAAACAGCTTCGTCTTTTTTTCACTCTCCTCATTTCTCTTTATCTCTCACTCTCACCCACTCACAGGCGATATTTTTACCGGTGGTCTCCCTCTCCGACGACCCACCTCCGGCGACATCACCCCCCTCGACGTCGTGCCCCTCCATATCCACGTGCCACCAACGCTGTGCCACCAATTTCCTCCACTGCCGCGCCACCAAGGCCCTCCATTGCCGCCGCGCCACCAACACTGCCACCGCCACACCACTTCTCTGTATGTCCATTTGCCCTAATTTTCTTTAACGCATGTTTAAGCGCCATTTACCCTAATTTTCTTCAGTTCTGATTTATGTCCATTTGCCCTAATTGGAACTTGCCTTAATTTGTTTTTGGAATTATGATATGTTTCTTATAATTTTAATTATTTTTAATTGTTGATGGAATTGATTTTGTAACTGATGGAATTAGTTTGTTTAATTGCTGATGGAATTGATGCGAATTGATGTATATTACTAGAAAGTACAGAAAATTGAGATTGTTGACGGAGGATGGGACCCAATTGAATTCCGATATCGGATATGTGATTTAGTTGAATGGTGGGTTGAAATTAGGCTAATATAATTAGGTTAACGCGATAGTAATTTAGTTGAAACATCTCATTTAAAACCCCCACCGCCGTGAGGCAGTGTGTTCGAAAGGCAATCTGCTGAGAGAAAACGTAGGTGTGTGCTTTAGTGTGTGCTCTGTGTGGGTGCGTTAGAGTGTTAGAGTGAGCTATGTGTGCCGGTTATTGTGTGCGCTACGTGAGTGCATGAGTGTTGTGATGTGTGCGTGCGTGAGTGTATGCGGTGTAGATGCGTCGCGTGTATTTGTGTGAGTGTAAGGAACTGTCGAGGCATCTATGTGTGTGTGAGTTATGTGTTCGGTAGTGTGTGTACAATGAATGGTACATTGGTGTGAGGTGTTTGTATTGTATTGAGTGTGTAAGTGGGATTGAATGTGGTTGCTTATGTGTGCCTATAAGAGGAGAGGGACTGCTGAAGTAAATAGAGGGTGGTAGTGAATAACTGTGTGCATACATGTGTATACAAATTAGCATAGTGAAAGGCGAGTACTCTCTCTCTCTCTTCATAAATGTGATCAGGGAGCCCATTTGTATTCTCTGACAGATTGTAAAAATTAAAAATAAAAGAGAATGTGGCAATACTTCAAGGTTTTCAAAAAAGTAAACATTAGATTTGTTTGAATGCATATGAGGATCGTCGGTATTGTTTTTATGATGCTCTATTTCATTAGAACACCAAAATAAGATCATACACTATTTAATGCATGATATACAATGCTTGAGCTATTGTTTAAATCCTGAAGCTTTCAGAACATATGGTAACTTTTCATGGTATTATCAGATATCTGATTTTCACAAGGTTTTGAATTTGATTCTTCCCGCCTGAATATTTGCAACCCCCCATCCCCCCTCTTCCCTGCCGAATAGCACAATTTGTAGTCTGATTATTTGTGCACTTGGCTGTTGTGCACCTTAATTTTAGGTTATTAATTGATGATTTTAGACTGTTAATTTTGCATTGAGCATTTGAGATATTGAGATTGTTTATGGAGGATGGGACCCAATTGAATTGCATTTGTGATTTTTATTGGATTTGAGAATTGGGAATTGAGATTGTTGAGAACTTTATTACTTGGTCGAGCAGATGCTTGGGGTGGATAACTAGGATTAGGACTAGGCTGGGGCATCAAAATTAAACTCAAAATGGTTAGGCATTGATACATCAATCTCTGGTTTGGTGTCGTTAATTTCTTTTTTGAATATAAATTCACCAGAAGACATAGGACAGTTCTATTTTTCCCTTAAGTTGTATCAAATCAGTACTCATATGAGATTCTTTCACTCCTTTGGTGGCACCTGTTGTAGGTTAGAGGACATAATAAACCTATATATTGCCCTTAGCTTAAAAAATGAAAGAGAGAGAGAGAGATTAGTTTGAGCAAGACAATCAGCTTCTTGTAACAATTATATCAGATTCTCTAATGACGTAGGACCAGCTGTGCTTTGCTGGAATGACGTCGAGGCGTAATGACAGTGCGATGACCTAAATTTGGTTATTTTGTCCATGCTCAATTCATTTTCATTTGCTTGTCTTTTTCCTGTTTATGTTGGTTAGTTGGACGTTGGGAAAGTATTCTTCACCATATTATGGGCTTGAATGTGTGACTCTAGAAGCAGAGCTCTATCCTCTTTTTGCTAATAAAAGTTCTGATATTTAGGTTCTAGTGATAAGAGAGAAATTTGATTTTCTATCTCCCACTTTACTCAATATATTACCTCTTTCCTTGTTTTAGTAATCCTCTGTTAATAGTGTGGAGGTTGTTTTTTTTATGATATATGCCTGCAACAATATGGCAATGGAAAGTGGAGCTATCATGAATTTCCAATGCAGGAATTGGAGGCTGAAGCAATCAAGAAGCGATTGATAATGCCTCCAAGTATAGCTACCTAATAAGCATCTTGAACCTTACAAGTATGTTCACACACAAGGTAGCTCTTCTACCTGTTGTAGTTGTCTTGGTAGTGAGTGTTTGGCAGCAATTGGTGGGGGCTGTGGTGGTGGTGGTGGTGAGTGATTGGTGGCTATGGCTGTGGGGAGGTGGGTGATGGCAGTGCTAGGTAAGAACAAGAGTATTAGGTAAAGGCTATGGCTGTGGGGAGGAAGGTGGATGCTCTATTTTGGGATTTTCTTTTATAAAGGAGGCACATGTTTAGCCTCGCCAATTTTCCTATCTTGAAACACAGACGCTTTGGGCTTCTTTGAGAGACCATACTCAATGAAGAAGTGAACAATTAAAGGGTATATCAAGATCTTGATCCTGCATTTTATTGCTGGTAACCACTGCCAATCCATATAAATCGTTAGAGGCTGCAGGTCATTGGTTAGGAACACACTTGAAAACAAGCAAAGCTGGTCTTTGTCTACCTCACCCTGCTGCCTTTAGGGTTCGAGTTGTGTAGTACTGGTTTAAAGTTCTTCAATTGAAATCTGGTTATACCAAGTGATCATTGATGAGTTCCGTATTGCAATACTCAAGGTACTATGTAACAAGTGCACCGAGGTTTTGCTGGGAGCAAGCTTTCCATGCTCCAACTCGGAACTGTCTGTTCTGCAGTTACCATTGTGCTTTTATTTCATCCTATGAGGTATATATCGTTTTATACTTGAAGAAGACACTTCCGCACAGACATTTCTCGAGAAAAGGAAAATTTTCATGGCCATCTTTTTAATAGGAAAAAAAGGATCCCTTGTTGCTTCACGCTCCCCTGAATACATAATTTTGAGACAAGCAAGCTGAGTTAACCTTGAGCTGCTGCCTTTATTACACATGTTTTGCCTCTGATATTTATATGCAATGAAATATTTTAGTCTTGGAGAGTGCAGACCAATTTACAGCTTTATTGTAAAATGACTCTAACGTCTTACTTTTAAATGTTCATCTATCAATGCATTTGGTACAAACCCAATAATGCAACCAAAAACTTGTATAAATGTCTACCTAAGTGGATGGTTGTTTTTCATATGATTGTGTCTCTTTTTTCGTGTAACTAATGATTACGTATGATCTAATTGTTCAGGTTTTTCAACATAAAAAAGAAAAGAAGAATTTCGTCACTTTGCAAGGGGGTACGTAGACGAGTCTTTACCTTTCTTAATACATTTTGTTTGTCGACTTGTTTTTGTTTAATTTGACTTATGTTATACCTGTTAAATTTATAATCTTCTTTCTCTGACTTTTTTAATTTCTAGGTTGATATGACGGGAAGACATTACTGCTTTTATTGGACTTAAAAAAACCAATATGTACTATGATTACATTTTGGATGAAATGTATATATCTTTAGGTTGGTTGTTCAATGACATTATATTTGTATGTTTTTTAAATTGAGAACGTCTCGATGGTTATGTAATTAGGATTTGAATGTTGGATATGATATGGTTGATAAATGACATTAGCTTGTTTCTAATGATGAGTTTATAAGCTCAATAGATCGACTTAGTTCTGCACTATTCGTGTTGGATTGGAGCAGGATTACGTAAAATATGTTTTACTTTTACGTCATTTTTGGGGAAATGTAGCTATTATTAGTGTTAAGCCAATGTACTTATAATAGATTTCATAATTTCATAATATGACAGGCAAAAAATTAGTAACAATTGCTTAAAAGTGCCGTAAATAGGAATGACATAAGCTAATGCCGCCAAATAATGCCGTAAATTGGAATGCCGCTAAAAAAACTGGCACTTGAAGAAAGTGTCGCTAATTTAACGACGTTTCAAAGCTAATGCCGCCAAATAAAAATAGCACTTTTCGCAAAAGCGTTGCTAACTTAGCGACACTTTTTGGGAAAGTGTCGCTTAGCTGAATTGACTATTGACCCATGAGTGGCACTTGAAAGTGTCGCACAAAAGTGCCGTAAATGAAAAGCCAACGTTTATAACAAGTGTCGGGAAATTCCCGACGAACAAATATGCGACGCTTACGAAAAGCATTGATAAAGTGTCGGGAAATTATTTTGCGACACTTTTACTGTCATTGGCGACACTTTTCTAGTGTCGCCGAAACCCGTTTTTTTTTTTTGTAGTGTAGGCTGCCTTACGATGTGCTTCTGAATAGATCACACCAACACTAACAGCAAACGTCGTCGCAAATGCTGGTTGATTGCAAGGTTGAGTCCCAGGCTGACGAGTAGGAAGCGTGGGTGAGCTCGTTCTGACTTGATGTCCAAATTTTGCTACTCTATCAGGAGTTGCGAGTTTAGCTGATGTCGATGCGGAGACACGTGCACTTTCAGGACCTGACTGGACTGCACACAGCGGGGCATGTTGAATAGGAGAGTGTGACGATGTCGGAACCCCTTTTGTCACGCAATCGAAGGAGCATAGTCCCTCCACTGAATCGTCACTACCTCAAGAGTAATATCATTTCCATCGCCAAAATCAGCACTCTCGAGCTGTAGACGAAAGAAGGAAGAAGGCAAATGAGAAGCATGATAAGAATAGAATCTATACTTTTGTCTTATCAAGAGTCATACCTGTATACCCTCAGTAGGTTGTGACGAGCTTAGAACATCATGAAAAAATTTATGAAGTGAAGAATCGATAGCCATTGCAGGATTTGTGCGAACAGGTATTTTGTCTAAGGCAGCTATCTGGGCATCATCACAACTATGCCTTATTTCTCCACATATCGAAGTTTCTTCCTGGATGGAGGTTTCACCCTTCTTTCTTAAACGTCTTTGACGAGGGGGAACATCGTTGTCCTCCCCATCAGGCCTGTAAACCGGCGCTCAGGAGGATAGTCTGAACCACAATCACACTCGTTGGCTGATAAAAGGCGCTTACGAGACGAAGAATTGCTGCCAATGTTAGGCACACCATCGTGTCTCTGAGGTTCGGGAGTTAAAAAATTCTCTCATGCGTAGTCAGCTAGCATGTTGGGAGCGATCAAGAAATACTCCTTATATGCTCTATTCCACCATTTAGCATAACGCTGGGAAAGACGGGCTTCAAAGTCCAATGAGTAAGTAGGAATCTCAACTGTGGAGTTCGTGTAATAACGAATGCTAGAAAGGTAAAAATGGTGAAGAAGATCAAAAGAGATCATGGGAACCTCCCCATCACGTTCACCGGGTAGGTTCTGATGAAACCCAAAGTGCCTTGAAAATCTATGCGAAGAATATGGCTCGAGAGCGTAAAGATCTTCGCAGTGCAGAGTCAGGTAGCTGGAACGAAGGCTCACAAAGTAGTTGAACTTCCAAAGTGAAAGCTCGCGGTTGTCAGTGCAGGTTTGGGCTTGACTCTTTTAAATCGCATTCGAATGCCAAGCGGAGCCCTTTGCCTGCATGGCATGTTCGCGAGCAGTAAATTCATCATAAGTGACAGCCGAACCTTCGCCCGAGTACCTCACCATTGGGGGACCGGCTCTATTGGCTGTTGAGTGATGAGTGTTGAAAAAGTGTGCCAGCCAGACATAAACATAGTGCACTGGAAAACTAATACTGCTCTTTCCAGGAGGTGAGGCCAAATACATGACCATTGACCATCATACTGACAGCTTTAAAGGTGCAAGGACGAATCTGTTGTAGTTCTCTAACGGGGAGACAAAAGATGCACATCCAGCAAGATAATAAAGCCAACAGGTAAACCTCTTCGCGGTAGTCTCATCCACTCCGATGTCAATAAATGCACTATGATGTTTCGTCGACCAACTCTTCAAAGAAGTGAACGCCCCCGAAAGAGTGCCAACAGAACCAGAACCTTGTCCATTCTTCACATTTTTCCTGGATTGATAACGAAGGGGTCCACCATACCAAAACTTTATCCATTCTATAATGGTGATCTTTTGGCGCTTCGTCTCTTTGTTTTGAACAATGTAATGATATGCTGCAAACAGATATTGACAGCTAACATGAACAAGGTAATTTTCATGTTTGTCCTTTGCCAGAAGATCGTCTCTACTCGGCACTATCTCTTCATAGATCGTTCCGTAAATGAGAAGTCTAGCGAGTTGGTACAAGTCCCATAAAGAAACGGACATCTCTCCAACAGCAGTATGTAGCGTGTTAATGGTACGACACCAACATTCACAAAATGCCCAAAAAATGTTGGCATTGCGGTCGTACGGAAACAAAGAAGCATAAACGGCATCATAGACTTGAGCTTTTATAAGAACCTCCCTGCTACGCCCAAGACATCTTCTACCCACTCCCAATAGAGAGGGGTGTATAAAAACTCACCGATCAATTTATGAATTGTTCCCCAAGTCGTCTTCTTAGATATGATTCTTTGCCCAAGAGAAGGATATGGATCACACCGAGAGATATCCCCATGATTGGAGGATCTTAGCACGGTCATCTTCAAACCTCCATCATCAGTTAAATTAATCGATCACGATGGCAAGTTCGGCGGGTCATACTTGTTTTTCCACTTCTTAGCAAGCCTAGTCTCTGTAGATGGTCGTGTCAATAAAAGAGTGCCGTCATCAATACTATCATCTTTCTCATCCACAATCACAAGGTATGACCGGTTAGATGTCACTGTTTCCTTGAAGAAGACCATCCTGCAAAGTTTGTCAAAAAAAAATTATTATGCGATGGCTTAAAGAAGCGTGATGCATGACTGAAAATAATGAAGAAAAAGTAGATAATGCAAATAAGATTCATGAGCGGGACGCGTCAAATGCACTTCTGGAGCTAGCCGGTGCAGTGATACTACAGTCACGGTCATGATGCCGGTCAACAAAGAACTCGCACAGGAGGGAAAGGTCCACGTGCAAGACTTGTCAAGTGCATTTTTGGAGCTAGCTGATAGAATGATGCTACAATCATGATCACAATGCTGGTCGATAGAGGGTTCGCACACGAGGGAAAGTCAACATGCGAGACGTGTCGAGCGCATTTTTGGAGCTAGCTGATGGAGTGATGCTCCAATCACAATCATAATACTGGTCGATAGAGGACTCCCACATGAGGGAAAGTCAACGTGTGAGACGTGTCGAGAGCATTTCTGGAGCTAGCTAATGGAGTGATGCTTCAATCACGATCACAATGCTGGTCGACAGAGGACTCGCACATGAGGGAAAGTCAACGTACGAGACGTGTCGAGTGCATATTCGGAACTAGCTGATGGAGTGATGCTACAGTCACCATCATAATGCTAGTCGACATAGGACTCGCACGTGAGGGAAAGTCAATGTGCGAGACGTGTCGAGCGCATTTCTGGAGCTAGCTGATGGAGTGATGCTACAGTCACAATCATAATGCTGGTCATTAGAGGACTCGCACATGAGAGAAAGTCAATGTGCGAGACGTGCCAAGCGCATTTCTGGAGCTGGCTGGTCGAGACATGTTGTGGGCGCCTTCAGAATGCGGGTCAACAGAGGACTCGTACAGGAGGAAAAGTCCACGTGCGAGACGTGTCAAGCACATTATTAGAGTCAGTCAACGAATCTTGCTGTGATCACGTACGTCGAGTCAGCAGATGGCTTGCAGACACCGAAAGGCAGATCTTGAATCCTGTCAAGCACATTATTGGCAGAGCTATATGGACATTATTATCACAATCGCACCCGGATGTGACCGAAGGTGTCAATAACATATAAATACAAAATCGTCCGAGGGATGCAATTTTCTCTTAAAAAAGGATCATTTGTATATACAAGTGAGCGTGAAATATGCAAAGTGAGTACTCACGTAACAATAATCAGAAAAAAAAAATGCTGCTTTTATTTTGCATTTTACTGTTGTACTAAAAAAAAGCAAAACAAAGCAAAAAAAATGGGAAAACAAATGGAGAGAAAAGTTAGGGGCGTGAAGTCCAAAGAGAGAAAAGAAAGTGGGGGCCCAAAAAACAAAAGAAAAAACAAAAAAATTCATAAGTGGGCGTTCAGCCCAAAGAGTAGAAAGGAAGGAAACGAGTGGGGCCGAAGAAGAGGTTGCAGAATGGTCTTTCTGCACCTAATCCCATAAGCAGCAAGAAGTTGAACAAGTCTACAAGGAATGGCCCACGTGAGTCAAGGTTGTCATTAGGACCAAAGTTCTGCCCGGAAAGAAATGAAAGGGAGAAGAGACAAGTAGGCCGTAAATGAACCGAGTTGTTCACGAACAGCTCGCAGTTCGTTCCTTTCAGAACTCGTTCATGTTCGTTTGTATAATAAACGAACCGAACACGAACATCATTTTAAAGCTCGTTTATTAAACGAGTCGAGCATGAACACTTCAAAATGTTCATGAACGGCTCGTCTAGATACTACATTTTTATTTTTAAAGGATGAAAAATATGTACATATATATATATATATATGTATATATATATATGTACATATATATATATATATGTACATATGTACATATATATATATATATATATATGTACATATGTACATATATATATATATATATATATGTACATATGTACATATATATATATATATATATATATATATATATATATATATATATATATATATATATAACCAAGCCCAATTAATAACATACCCATACTATTCCTAAATGCAGGCCAAACCATTACAACTAGAAAGCCCAAAATCTTAGCCCAACTTGTCTACCTACCCATCTTGAAAACCCTAACATAAATTTTAATTTCTCTCAAGTCAGCCGCACATCTTCTGTTTCAGGCCTTTCTTTCTCTTCTTCTTCAGTCTTCACACTGTTCTTCTCCCTATTTCCTAATCTCTTTCTCTCCTACTCAGATGCAGGGTCTTCGGCATATGAATGGAAGATCGAAGAAACATCGGCACCCGCCCTCGTTTTCTTACTCTCATGGCCGCACATCTCTTTCTCACTCTCAGGAACGCGCATCTCTCCCAATGAGATCTGCAGATCTGAGATCTTCTACGGCTCCGAATCTCCAATCTTGTGAAGCTCCAGAAATCAGTCGACTTCTTCTCCTTCTCTGGCCGGTGGTCGGTGATTCAGTTTCTTCTTTTTTTTTTGACAAACAAGCCAAGCCGAGGCCAAGTTTTTTGTTGACGAACTCGAGCCGAGTTCGAACATCCATGTCAGCCTCATAAACGAACACGAGTCGAGCTCAAACATCCCAGAAAATATGAGAACCGAGCTCGAACACACCCTCGTTCAGCTCGAACTCGGTTCATATACAGCCCTAGAGACAAGAAGGGTAGTGAGCGTTAAGCCCAAAGAAGAAGAAGAAGAAGAAGAAAATCAAACAACAGGAAGGTCTCTGAAGAGAAGGCGGCGGCACAATTACAGGCGAGAAGAGGCATCGACGGTAGCCTCGGCGATGAAGGTTAGCGGTCAACCTGCGTTGTAGGCGGCAATATAGTGGGTCAATTTTGATAGAGAACACTGGTTGCAGCAGTTGAAGACAGCGGCGTTCTGGTGACATACCGATTGGAGCCGCGGCAACGTTCTACAATGACCGCCGGCGTCGCGCAGGTGGGTGATTTGTCTGGGTGGGCCGCCATCCTCAAGCCACATCTCTTTTATTGGTTTCGTTCCACGATTGTGAGCCGACGGGAGATCAGCAACGATGGCCGCGGCAAAATAAAATAAAATAAAGGTACTTATTGTCGCTCTATGCATCTCTGTAATTTAATCAAAAAATAAATATGAGTCATCTGATTCAATCTCCGCTTTCGGTCACGATCTAAGGGCTAGAATAGCTTGTTCTTGAACCGCTACGTTGAATTCTTCCTTCAAGGTGATTCTTGACTTGTAGAATCTCCACAGTTGAAGGTGAATTTATCTTTGATGTTGAGGATCAAAGAGTGATGAATCTTTATCGTCAAGAATGCTCGATTGAAGAACCGCACTAGATTAGTGCGTATTATTATTCAAGCGAAGCGTGATTCCCGAGATGTTGTATGCTTGAGACAGAGTTCTGGCAGAGCGGTGGCTTGTTTGCAGAAAATCGGTGTGTCTCTTTCCTACCCGAAACCCTCTATTTATAGGCAAAGAGGCGGGGTTAAATTTAGAAAACCCATGATTTGGGGTTTTGTCTGTTAATTAAAGGTATTTTTGTTCCCTTTAATTCAATCTTAGTCAATTAAATGGATTTATATCCATTTAATTATTTTTTGGTCAAACTTGACTTATTTGAACTTTCTGGTAGCAAGACCTTGGGCTGGACCAAATATTTTTGTTTGGATTAGTCCTTGCAACTTGACTTTGACTTTCGAGCCCATTGTCTTGTTTGATTCCAAGTTAGCATTTGGACTAGCATTTCCAGTAGCGTTGAATATTTGACTAGTTACAAAAAATAATTTACCATTGACTGGTAAAAAATTATTTTTTAGTGTCTACAAATTACTCCCACTTTGTGACTTATGCGGTGCCCTTTTTTTTTTTTTTTGGTACTATCGCAAGGCTCGAAGTAAATTCCCTTTTTTTTTAAATATTCGCGAGCTTGCTTGGGTTTATGGCTCGCTGAAGAAGCTCAGTGGCCCAGTCGGTGTTAGCCAAAATTTTGCCGCCCAGAGGACAAGCTTAGGGTTTTGTGTCGTTATATAAGAGTGGTCCCGTCCTGCCATTGACCATTATCTATGCTGTTTGGCGGCTTGCGGATTCTTTGTACTCACGGTTGATTCCTTCGCTTTGGCGGCTGGTCGATTCCCTGCCTTTTGTCCTGTTGGATTTTAGTAGAGGTCAACAGATATTCGTCAAGTTCATTAGTTTAGTCTAGCAACAATACATCTCCCTTTGCTGCCATTTCATCAACGTGCAGAGCATGTCTTTTTTGCTTTAGATGTGTATATTTGCAAGCCTGTGCCATTATCTAAACATGCTCAATCTCTTTGGACGATGATCAACCATAAGCATCAACTGAAAACGAATCCGACTACTGATTGTGGATTCCCCAAAATCATTGTCAATACCGCATAAGCGTATAGCCTTAGATCCTAATCAGCCCCGACGTTCTGGTTACGGTTACGAAATCTTATTGTTGTAATCTCCATCCATCGATGCCCTCTTAAATATTTGCCTCTAGCACTCGATGGCTACACTCTTGTCTCTCTACAGAACCCATCAGCATTGCTATATTGTAAAGGAGATGGAAAATTCTCCACGTGTTGCCATCATTGCAATACTGGATTCTGGTAGGTTGCTTCTTTTTTTGAATTTATCATCTGAGTACACATTTGGTAAAAGAAGGAAACAGGTCTCATGGTTGAAACTTGAAACCAACAAGGTGAACGCTCACTTGAAATACTTTGGCAAGTAAACTTGTGAGGCTTTATAAATTCAAGACAACATCAACACAAAGCAAAACAAAACGGATGCTCGATCCACCTAAACTCGTCTTTTGAGTTGATGCAAAATCTCAAGTTTATCATTATTTTGTTATTAATTTAGAATAACATAATGATCTTGTTATTAATTTAGAACTAGCTCAGTAACCCGAGTCAAGATCATGTCTGTTTATAAAATAAATTATAAAATAAAATATATTTTAAGGTTTTAAAAAGTATATTAATGTGTACCACAAATCCTGAAAAAAATTAATAGTATAAAAATATCTTATTTGGTTACAAAGATCGAATAATCTTAGTACCTGAATTAATCACGACTAACCTAAGTAAATGTGAAGAGATGAATTCACTTGCATTGCTCCTGACTTTCGATTATTACATAGCACTGTTTGTTTGATTAGACTGCATGCAATAATTATGAGATATTTACATATACATGTATGTTTACTTATAATTTCGTTATATTGTAAGTTGAAAGACAAATAGTATATAGCGACACAATGGATCCACTAGATACTTGTCTTCCTTAAGCTTTTATTTTAATCTGTCAAGTAGTATTTCAAATGAATATTTGCTTAGCACTTAAAGTAGTAGAATAATCATGCTGGTGTCATATAGAGTTATATATATATATATATATATATATATATATATATATATATATATATATATATATATATATATATATATATATATATATATATATATGCACGTTATCACTTTCAATTAAGTTATTACTTTTGCAACAAAAAACAATTTAACAGAACGACCATATAATATCCAATACACACACATACACACACGCACGTTATCACTTTCAATTAAGTTATTACTTTTGCAACAAAAAACAATTTAACAGAACGACCATATAATATCCAATACACACACACACACACACGCATATATATATATATATATATATATATATATATATTAATTCTGTAAGATGCTAGTAATAGGAATATTCAATTGATGAACATGACATGTCCTTATTTTGGAGTGTTGAACTTATTTTTCACATATTTTATGACTATTATTTATAGGCCAAGTTATAGTTTCTATATCTACTAAATGCATCCAATGATATTTCCTCATAAACTACACTTTTTCTTATCACAATATAATCTAAAACTTATATACCAAAATATGTCAAGTTATACCTATAATTATAATGAGCTTGTAAAAGTAAATAAATATCATTATATTAAGCTAATATTATAAAGAAAGCGCTAATCAAGTATCTGCGGTTGAACTCGCACAATAGTCACCGGTCATAGTTTTAATCAATTCCATTATAATCAAGATTTAAGTTTAATGCTACGAATTAGTAACGAATTGGTAAATCATTATTTTTATAGAATTAGACGGATATATATTTGCATCACAAAGGTTTAAATGTTCTCAAAATAAAGTAATCACTACAAGACAAGACAAATTTGCGACGGATTTTTAGCGACGGAATAGATTCCGTCGCTAAAAAGAGTTTTACCGATGGAAACCTCCGTCAGTAAAACTCCGTCGTAAAATATTATTACTGACGGAATTAACCGCCGATAATAATATTTGGCGACGACTTTTGCGGGTGGACTTTTAGCGACGGTACTTCCGTCACTAAAACATTTTGATGGGAAATTTTTTTCCGAGGGTTTATGGAAATTTTTTAAGCGACGGAATAAATCCGTCGCTAAAAACTCCGTTGGTAAAAATAGACCTTCACCGACGGACTTTTAGCGACGGATATATTCCATCGCTAAAAGTCTATCTAACTCTCAAATTTGATTTTCTCTCTCACTGTTTCTCTCTTCAAAAATCGCAAAAAAGGCTTCGGCGATTGTGCCACCGCCGTTCTCACATCCTACCCTACCTTCGGTGCCACCGAAAGCCTCGACACCGGCGGTGACTTCCCTCGACACTGGCGGTGACCTCCCTTGACACCGGCGACTCCCATCAGGTATTTGTTTTTTATTTGATGTGACTTTGTTTACTTCTAGCCAGTCACTTTTCATATTCGTGTATGATTTGCTGTGAATTTGTGACTTTCGTGTATGATTTTGGCGGTGACCTCCCTAGGCAGTCATTTTTTTGATTTGCTATGACTTTGCTATTTCTTTGTTTCACATTTGTGCATGATTTCAGCACGCTATTGACTGATGCATAATTTCACTTTGAAATACTATTTGAGAGTTTACTCATGCAATATTTGATGGGTGTTGATGGAGTGATTGTTGACCTGGTTCAAGAGATTTCGGAAGCGGTTTTGAACTTTAACAATCTTGTCAAGGAGGTTAAAGAAGGTGCCTTGTCTCAAGAGGAAGGGCAACTATAGAGCAGAAATCCCAACTGCTCATAACATGAACTTTCTTCGCTCTCAAAGCTCATTCCAGGGTTGATACAGACTTGAAAATGAAGCTTTGGGTTTTCATATCAACAATAGTAATAGGAGCTTGACATCATTCATGGATGCCACTGTTTAGCTTCTGCATATACAAGTTAAAATTGTAGGTTCTACACTAGCAAGTAACAAAGCATGTGAATTTGGCCATTAAGAATGTGAATGTGCCGCTATGATTTCACTAATAAAATGGAACTTGCTGTAGTGTACTGCTTTTATTTTTTCTTTTGTATGGTGTCTTGCATATGGGCTTTCATACTTGAGCGAAAAGAGACCACATATACTACAAGGTTGGCCCAAGGTTTTGGGCCTGTAACCAGTACAAGCCCAATCGTGGTAATATATATCTGCAGGCCTGATTGACCAGCAGGCTGAAACTCCGCGGATCGCATGGCTTACTGCACGTACCGGCCTTCAAGCTTCAACAACATTTCGTCGTGGGTAGGATGGCAATTGTAACCCAAACCCATTTACCTGGCCGAACCCACCCGCCCATTTAAAAATGATCCAAAACCACCCATTTAGATAATTGGGTCTAGATGGGTCAAGAATCTTGCAACCCATTAACCCATTAATTTATATGGGTTACAAATGGGTGCCCATTACCCATTAATCAATTTGTCGCATTCTTCTCTCTCGTAAACCACTCATGGGATTGTAGGTTATTCCTGCTACTGCTAGTGTTGTCAAAATCTTACTGATCTCGCTAAATATATTGCCAATGGTATTTTTATAGACATCTTTGTCAGTAATTCTTAACAATATTTTTTTATCATTACTAAACAATATTTTTTTATCATTACTAAACATACTTGGCCGGCGACTATGTTTCGGATATTGTCCAGCGGATCGATGTGTTTAATTAAGTTGTTAATTTTTTTTACTATCCTTAATGTCTGTTGCGTTAATTAATGCCCTAACATATCTTTAAATCACTATTTTTGCAGGCCTCGTATGAACAACTTAAGGAGTCCGGGCAGCCATCAGCGTCCACTAGTACGGGTGCGAGTACTGGGGTGTTGAAGCGATGGCTGGATACGCCAGAGGTCGTCAATTGGCCGAAAGGCCGCTTACGCGGCCTGCCTAGCACGACTGCTCGCGCCATCCCCCCGCTGTCCCTGCACAGACACCGGCTCCTCAGCATCCATTGGACGATGAGGAGATCCAGTGCATTGCTACGGTGGTGTTGAGGCTGATCAAGGAGCAGGATCAGCAGGGTACCGCTACCAGACATACCGAGTCGGCCCCAGATCAGCAGGATATAGATCCGGGACTCGGCAACCCCTGATGAGCCCCTTCTCGTGTCCGGTCCCAGCTTGTCCCCCATCCCCCCGCCCGGTCGTAGCTTGTCCCCCCCCCCCCGCCCAGTCCCAGTTTGTCCCCCCTCATCCCTCCCGGTCCCAGCATGTTCCCCCTTCCCCCGCCCGGCTTGTACATCATGACTATTTTTTATAATTGATTGTATATATTTCTTTGTGTATTGATTATTGTGCGTTGTTGAGAATTGTGTACTGATTATTGTGCGTTGTTGAGAATTGAAATTTTCATTACAGGTCTGGGTAATAGAAAAATAAAAAAAATTTAAATGTTTTTTGACTTTTGGCGACGGATTAATTCCGTCGCCAAAAGTGTTTCTTGTACTAACATTTGGCGACGGAATATTCCGTCGTCAAAAGTCTTATTTAGCGACGGAACATTCTGTCGCCAAAAATATTATTCCGTCACTAAATTCACAAAACAGAAAATAAATTAAAATACGTAAAATATAATTAGCGACGGATATTCCGTCGCTAATTAATAAATAAATCCGTCACAAAAAAGTGCTATATTAGACGACGGATTTGAAAATTCCGTCGCCAAACTTTTAGTAACGGACTTTTATACGAGGGACTTTAGCGACGGTATATCCGTCGCTAAAAGTTTTAGCAACGGATTTACCCGTCGCTAAAAGCCTTTTTTCTGGTAGTGAATTAAGAATTATTTGATTTAATTGTAACTTATTTTTTCTAATGCATATGTGATTTGTTTCCAAAATTTCATATGTGCGATATAACCACTTGTTGATCGTGCGGTCATACCAAAGCAAAAAATTATCCTATAAATTGATTAGTGATCTTATATATTATGTAGATAATGATTTGTAGTGATTATGTTTTTCATAAATCTATATAAATATTTATTGAATTATAATAAATTTAAATTAACTATAATATAATTTTTTCTACTAAATCTCATATGTTATTTTTGTTTTCTAGATACATGATTTTTTATTTTTGTATGAAAGAGCTAGTTTTAAGACATGATTTTCAAAATTAAATCCTAATAAATTAGTACATTTAGAGTTTCAGAATTAATTTTCACAGTAGAGAAGGCTTCTTAATATAGCCCTCATATAGTTTTTACAAAATTAAAGAAATATAAAAACAATAAAATTTGCTTGCCGTTAGAGACACTAACATGTTTACTACTTATCTTTAAATCCTTTTCAACTATCACATTTACGAATAAGTTTTATCATTACTGTAATTTTAATTAACAATAATTGTAAATAATGGTAAAAATACAGTTAATATTTTATTTTATCAAAAAGATTTTAAAAGTTATGCCTTATATTAATAAACCTTTATATCCATTACGGTAAGCATATACTAAAATCAAATAAATATGAATCAAGTGTTATATTATTTTTATTGTTTCAATCTCCATTGTAACATCATTTTTTTTCTTACTGTTATTTTTATTTTTTTACATATATGTGATTTTTATATTCATATTAGAGAGTGATTTTAAGGATACATGTAGTAGTTAAAATTAAGTCATAATATATTAGTTCATTAATTAGTTAGAGTTTTAGAATGGTCAAAATTAGTTTTTTAATTATATAAAGCTTCTTAATATGAAAATTAATTTATCAAGAAATAAGGACCGACCCCATTCAAGACAATATTTGAGACCTTTAGAGACACTTATACTGTTATAACTTTATTTCACATTGAAAACATTATTTGATGACGTATCATATTTTTGCATCTCAAAGTTCTTAAATGTTCTCGACTATAGTAATTAAAAATAATTTAATTTGATTGCACTTTTTATTTTAGTACATATGTGATTTATTTTCAAAATTTTATTTATGCTTATATAGCTACTTCTTTCACTACAAGAAACATGGGATTTAGCGACAGCATTTTGCGACCGCAAAGACATGCAGTCGCTAAACTAATATTCAGCGACCGCTTTAGCGACTGCTCTATTTTGCGGTCGCTAAATATTCATGGTCAACGAAAACTTGGATTTAGCGACCGAAATTGGCGACTGTCACTACCGTCGCTAAATTAGCGACTGATTTGGCGACCGAGTATGCGGTCGCTAAATATTTTGACTAAAATCCCTAAATCGCGTGTCTCTCTTTCTCAGCCCGTCTGTCTCTAGCTCAGCCCTTACCGCCGCACGTCGGCTCACCGGCGCCACCTAGTGACCATCGCCCCACCGAGACCCGGTCGTCGATCGTAGGCCCAGCTCGTCTCTCAAGTCCGTCTCTCTCTCTCTCTCAGCCCTTGCCGCCGCACGTCAGCTCACCGGCGCCACCTAGTGACCATCGCCCCACCGAGACCCGGTCGTCGATCGCAGGCCCAGCTCGTCTCTCTCTTTCTCAAGTCCGTCTCTCTCTCTCTCTTTCTCAGCCCTTGCCGCCGTACGTCGGCTCACCGGCGCCACCTAGTGACCACCGGCCCACTGAGACCCCGCCGTCGATCGCAGGCCCAGCTCCGCCTCTTCACTTTTAACCCTATTTCAGAGCCCTAAAAGCTGCATTTCCTCACTGTACACATCTACCGTTCAGCGGCCTGGTATGCAGAATCTCTTTCATTACTCGTCTGTATGTGCTGCATGTGCTCTTTCATTACTCGTCTGTAAGAACAAGTTCATATTGATTAGTTAATTTCTACTACCAATTTGGTGTTTGGATGCTTCATGCTTTCTATTTCTGCAACCCCATTTAGGCTTATGTTGTTGTGGTGATGTTTAAATGCATTGAAATTGAACTCATCCAACTGAGATAGGAATGCATATTGGATTAGCTGTCTTAGGATTTTAAAAAGCATACTTCTTCGTTTGATAGTTTTTAAAAGCATTCTTGTTCATTTGAGAATTGAGATTGTTGAAGGAGGATGGGACCCAATTGGATTGAAATATCGGATACGTGCATTTTGAACAGCTTTTTTTCCTTTTGAGCATTGATTATTTGATTTTTAATTTTAGGTTGTTAATTATGCATTGAGCATTTGAGATCGTTGATGGAGGATGGGACCCAATTGGATTGAGGCGATCAGATATGTGATTTAGTTAAATGATGGGTTGAAATTAGCACCTACACAGCACCGACACTTTATATGAGTCTAGGTATGGTGTCCGACACCTCACCAGCACCTTCGGACACGTGTCCGATACCTCTCTGCAATGTCCCGGTCGATGTCGGTGTCGGATACAGTGTACGTGTCAGTGCTACCAAGATTAGCACTAATCAGCACAGATTATGCTAATCAGCCCTAATTATCCCTGATTAGGGCTAATTGACAATAATTACGCTAATCAGCCCCACTTAACACTGATTACCCCTAATTACTCCTAATTAGCACTAGTCAACACTAATTAGGCTAATCAGCCCTAATTATCTCTAATTGACCATGATTGAAAATGATTAGCAATAATCAGCCCTAACTAACACTAACAGACACTAAATAGCCCTAATTAGCAGTAATCAGCTCAAATTAACACTAATAGCCCTAATTAGGACTAATTTGCACTGATTACCCCTAAATAACACCAATGGACACTAAATAACTCTAATTAGCACTAATCAGCCCTACTTAACACTAATCAACAGTGTCCGTGTCCGTGCTACCTAGATTAGCACTAATCATCACTACTCAGCTCTAATATGCCCTAATTAGCCCTAATTAGGCTTTGTTGATGATGAAGTACCGACACTTCACATGAGTCTAGGTATGGTGTCTGACAACTACCGACATCCCGACACCTCACCAGCACCTTCGGACACGTGTCCGACACCTCTCTGCGATGTCCCGGTCGATGTCGGTGTCGGACACAGTGTCCGTGTCTGTGCTACCTAGATTAGCACTAATCAACACTACTTAGCTCTAATATGCCCTACTTAGCCCTAATCATCCCTACTTAACCCTGATTAACACTCACTTGTAAGTGACTACTCAATATATATATTTTTCAAATTGAAGGTTAATTTTGAACTCGACTTGTATAGGTTTACCAGGCAGTGAGAGATATATATCATGTCAGTGGATAGAAGTTGGATGCGAAGGAGGATTGCTCCAAGTGGGATTGGGGTATCAGAAGAGTTTAGACAGGGAGTGAACGGGTTTATTCTATTTGCTTTGAATCAACGGGAGTTTGTGGATGACGGCACGATTAAATGTCCGTGCAATGATTGTCAACTGTTAAGTTGGAAATCCCCCGACGATGTAAGTTTTGATCTGTTCCGTAGAGGTTTTATGAGTAACTATACGAATTGGACTCAGCACGGGGAACCAATTCTGAGGGTGCCCACTGAGGTCACCGCTGAGTTCAGACAGTACGGTCCTAGAGATCTGGGATTTTCCCAGTATCAACATATGGTAATGGAAGCTGGGCCTAGTGGGATTAATTGGGACAACTATTTTAACGATGGTAACCCTAATGTGGAAGAAGAGCCAAACCCGAGCGCACAGAAATTTTATAAATTGTTACAAGACTCTGAGGAGCCAATATGGAATGGAAGTACAAAGCACACCAAGTTATCTGCTGTGACAAGGATGCTAAACTTAAAGTCTGAGCATGGTTTAAGTGATAGGGGTTTTGATGCTTTTTTGAAGCTTAATAAAGAAATGTTGCCAGAGGATGAGAAGTTGCCTGACACGTACCATAGTGCTAAGAAAATGATGATGAAACTTGGTTTGGGGTACCAGAAGATAGATGCTTGCAATAATGATTGTGTCTTATTTTGGAAGGAGAACAATGACTTGAGCGAGTGTCCGGTTTGTGGCCACGCAAGATATAAACAAACCAGTGGGAATAAAAGAAAGATAGCATGGAAGATATTGCGGTACTTCCCACTGACACCAAGGCTTCAAAGGTTGTATTACTCTTCTAAAACGGCAGAGCACATGAGATGGCATAGCCACGTCCGTAGCAAAGTTCCCGATTTATTAAGACACCCTGCCGATGGAGAGGCATGGAAGGAATTTGATTATCGACACCCATCTTTTGCTGAAGAAATTCGAAATGTGCGACTTGGGCTCGCTACCGATGGGTTTAATCCTTTTGGGCACTCTAGCACACCCTACTCTACGTGGCCTGTGATCATTGTCCCGTATAACCTTCCTCCGGACATGTGTATGAAGAAACAATTCATGTTTTTATCATTACTCATTCCTGGACCTACGAGCCCAGGTAGAAATATAGACGTGTACTTGCGGCCGTTGATCAATGAATTAAAAAATCTGTGGGAAGTTGGAGCCCCAGCATTTGATGCATTTCTTAAACAGAACTTCAACTTGAGGGTAGCAGTCATGTGGACTATCAATGACTTCCCTGCATACGGTATGTTGTGTGGGTGGAGTACACACGGTAGGTTGGCATGTCCTTATTGTATGGAAATGAGTAAGGCTTTCACCTTAAAGCACGGGGGGAAGGCTTCCTTTTGGGGGTGTCACAGACAATTCTTACCACCTAATCACCCATTTCGAAGGCAAAAAGATAAGTTTGATAAAACTGTGGAGCGTCGCCTTGAAACACGTGACAGATTGTCTGGCGAGGAAGTGTATATGTGCGTAAAGGACCTTGACATGGATGCGGTACCATTTGGAAAGTGTGGTGCTAGTCTAAAACTTCCTGGCTTTGGAAAAAAACACAACTGGAAGAAAATGTGCATCTTTTGGGAGCTACCTTATTGGCCGACCCTCCTTCTGCGCAACAATCTCGATGTTAGGCACATTGAGAAAAATGTTTTCGAAAATGTGTTTAATACAGTCATGAATGTCAAGGGCAAATCAAAGGATCACTTAAAAGCACACAGAGATATGCAGGTGATGGGTATACGGCGTGAATTGCATCCACGAATGGTTAATGGTAAGCTGGTTTTGCCCAAAGCAGTATATACATTGGATAAAAAGCTGATACAACAGGTGTGCGAGTGGGTAAAACTGTTGAAGCTGCCAGATGGCTATGGATCTAATATATCACGCTGTTGCAACCTTGCAGATTGTCGGTTTTATGGTCTAAAGAGTCACGATTTTCATGTATTCATGGAAAGATTTATACCAATTGTCTTTCGTGACCTCTTGCCGAAACCAGTAAATAAAGCATTGACTGAACTTAGTCATTTCTTCAGGGATTTGTGCTCAAAGGTGCTCCGAGAGAGTGATGTTAAGATTCTTGAGAAAAACATTGTTGAGACAGTGTGCAAGTTAGAGAAAATCTTTCCCCCGTCCTTCTTTGACTCGATGGAGCATTTGACCATTCACTTAGCATATGAGGCTAGAGTGGGCGGACCTGTGCAGTATCGATGGATGTATCCATTTGAGAGGTGATGTCGCCCATCCATCTTTAAATTGTATTTCATTCTTGCACACATGCGTTGATTACTGAAATCAATCCTTATTTCTTACATAGGTATATGTTTGACCTTAAGAAAAAGGTGCGAAACAAAGCCCGGGTTGAAGGTTCAATTGCAGAGGCTTACATCCTTGAGGAGCTTACCAACTTCTGTTCCCTTTACTTTGAGACTGATGTTGATACAAAGATGAATCGACTTGGTCGCAATGACAATAGTGTCGACACAGAATTCGATGAGCGTCTTTCCATATTCAAGCATCTTGGTCGTGCACTTGGAGCAAGTAGCAGTCGATATCTATCCGAGGAGGAGTATATTGCCGCAACATTGTACGCTCTCATGAATTGCACTGAAGTTGCACCATTCATAGTGTAAGTAGTTGCGTACATACCTTCATTCTCATAGTATTTACTCACATAATATAACGACAATGCCATATAACATGCAGTGAATACGATGAGGAAGTGTTATTAGCAAACCCTGTGATATCAGATGGACAACTTGAAAAAATGCGAAACAACGCGTTCCCTGAGTGGTTCCGACAGCACGTAAGTTTTAAAACCTACAGTTCATTTCTAATATAGACCGCATGTGATAAGCTAATACTCTGTGCAAATTGTTTGTTGTTGTAGACCGTCTATGATGGAGTTGATGTCCGTCTCAAGTTGCTTGCTGCTGGCCCAAGTAGACTAGTATCGTGTCATAAAGGGTACATTGTCAACGGGTTTAGGTTTAACACGATGGAAGTTGACCTTACTAAACAAACCCAAAACAGTGGAGTTTTGATCAAAGGTGACTGTTATAATGATAGCGAACGTGATTTTTATGGGCAATTGGAGGAGGTTGTTGAACTAGACTATTATGGCAACGGTAATCGACTGGTAATGTTCAGGTGTAAATGGTTTGACATTACAGCTGGTATTCGAGTTAGTCGACATGGGATTGTAGACGTTAATATGAGGTCAAGGCTCGGATCCTACGAACCATTTGTATTTGCAGCTCAGGCAACGCAGGTCTTCTATGCAAAGGGTGTGAGAAGGAAGGATCCAAATTGGCATATTGTTATCAAGACCAAAAGAGGCTTTGTTGATGATGATGTGTTCGTTGAGATGTACCAAGAGGATGATGCTCCCACAGTGATACCGCTTCAAGAGAATAATGATGTTGTTGATGAGCCTCTTTGCGATTTAGGCCATGCTGAAGAAGAGGTCGATGCTGAAGCCCTCCGTGATGATGATGGTGATGACGATGACGATGACGACAATACTGAGGAAGACATTGACGACGAAGAAGAAGACGATGATGATGAAGGGGACGACGATGACGACAAGGAGGAAGACGTTCCGTTGTCTATTAGTGATAGTGATTGACTGTTTGGAGTAAAAAAATTCTTGTCAATGTACTTTTAGACATGCCTGTTTATTATTTAAATTGAATTAGTTCTTAATTGATGGCGGTTGACTATTTAATTTGGGTTGTCTTTTATAGTCGGCAGTGCCACATTGTTAGCATACTTAGTTCTGCACTTAAGTTGTTTATTATTCGGGCAAACTACATTGTAGATATGCCGAGATCCAGTGCACCCCGAGGTCGTGGAGGTGACCGTCGCGGAGCTGCTTCGGCACAGTCAGCCCCCCTCCCTAGGATTGGTGATGCGACTACTACTGAGAAGCCGTCATCGTCATCAGTTGCTTCAGAACATGGTGAGACGATATTAGTTTTGTGTCGGATTGAAAGCAATTACTTGCAATATATATAAATATAATAATTTCCTTTTTCATCATCTGCAGCGTCTAGTTCATCTGTATCGCGAGGTATTACCCGCGGAATACCTCTTCCAGCCACCCCGGAGTAGAGGGTTACTGCTCATGTCCGAAACAATTAGTATGTTTTTAATTTGCAAAGCTCAAATCTATTGTAATATGCACTTATATTGGGATTGATGTATCTTTGTGATTTCTTGTAATTAGTTTTGTTGAGGATTGTGTTAGGACCAAGATCGGTCCTATTATCAAGGCTCACCTCCCACAGCCTTATGCGACGTGGGGGTCGTGGACGGAATCAGACAAAGAGCTTGTTTGGGGGAAGTTTTTGGTAAGGAGCGTAGTATTTTTTATGTGCTTTACTTTTGCGGTTTTAGAAGTACATTATCGCTGAATTTTTCTTGCTAACTGTGTTTTTCAATTGTGTTGAATTATGTTCAGGACTATTTCAAATTTGAGTCGGACGGAGAACGAGAACTCGGGAGGCAGGCGTGGGAGTGGCATTGTACCGAGAACTACAAGAAATGGATGCTGAATGCGAGGAGGTGGGCGCTAGCTCGGGCAGGTACGACAGATATATCTATGACCAGAGACCACAATCCCGAGTACTTCTCCAGAACCATGTGGGGGCACCTGGTGTCGCATTGGAGTACTCCAGACTGGGCGAAGCTGAATGAGCGAGGCACAGAGATGACTCAAAGCGAGAAGAAGATGAAGCATAGTGCTGGTTCCCGTCCATTTGCCGTGCACGAGCTGAGGTTGACAGAGGAGGACCCTGACAGGAGGCCCCCTACGAGGCTCCGCCATTTTGAGCGCACACACCAGAATAGTGATGGGAAGTGGGTGTCTGAGAGCGCCGAGCAGTTTGCGGTGAGCACGTAACTAAGCAATACTTTTGTATTCCTATTGCATTTTTTGCGATTGTGGCCAATAGAATTTCTCTAACATTTTTGTTGTTTTCTTATACAGAGTTTATTTAGAGAGAGAGTTCAGGCCAACTCCCAACCAGACGGTGGCCAGACGGTGGACGATATCTCGTTGTGGTCAGACGAGACTGGGGGTCCTAGGAAGGACCGTATACTCGGCCACCCTCGTCAGTCCGCTCGAGCGTTGTTAGCAGACAGACCAGCATCGTCAGGCGAGACGAGTTGTACCGGTCCTCGGGCAGACGCGACGGATATGGCTGCGACGTTGGCAGAGTGCTTCAATACAATGTTTGATGCGCGCATGCGGATGATGCTCGGTGACAGTTATGTAATTATAAAGGACCCCAAACTACATGTAATACAAATTTTCTCAATATCCTACTGTATTTTGTGCTCTATATGTGATCTTGATTAGATATATGATGTTGAATCATTTGTATGGCTTTATGCAGGGCAATACCGATGATCTTAGTGCCGGTGACCCCCGGGGCGATGAAGATGTTGTTGGATCAAACGTGCCTTCATCATCGAGGAATGAAGAAGATGATGACGGGGCTGGTTGTTCTACCGACGAGTGATTTAGATAGGGGTTTGGTTAGGTTCATCTGCCATGAATGTTATTTTCTTGTTTTGAATTGATCATCGGTACTTAACTGTATGAATTCTATTATTTTAATGCATATGTTAACGTTTATCTATACTTTGATGAATGTGAGCAGCTGTTTGAATGAATGCGGGACAGGGGGTAAAACGGTTTTGAATGAATGCGTTGAAAGCTTTCAACACATTCATTCAAAAGCGTTTCAACAGAAGTTAAATCGGTTTTTGGATCGATTGGATTGGATTGGATTGGATGCGAATTGATATTATTTTTGCGACAGGTTTTGGACAGGTTATCTGACCTGAATTTTTTTTTTTACTAATCCAGGTTTTACGACCGCAATATACGGTCGCTAAATTAAACAACGCGGTCGCTAAAGTTTTTATTATTTTTAAAAAAAATAATAATAAACAATTAAAAAAATTAAATTATTTAGCGACCGCCGGTCGCGGTCGCTAATTCGGTCGCTAAATATAAATATAATTTAATAAAAAATAATTAAAAAACATAATTATTAAATTAATAAATATTTAGCAACCGCTAAGAGCGGTCGCTAAATATAGTCAACGCGGTCGCTAAAGTTAGCGACCGAACTTAAAATGCGGTCACTAAAATTTAGTGACCTGGGTTATAGCGACCGAGTTAGCGACCGCCCTTACGCGGTCGCTAAAACCCTTTAGCGACCGCGTAAGGGTCTTCAGCGACCGCGCCTGGCGGTCGCTAAAGACCCTTTTTCTTGTAGTGTTTGATCGTGCGGTCTTATCAAATAAAAAATTAACCTAGAATTTGATTAATAATTTTATATGTTATAAGTAATTTTTTGCAATAATTATGTTGTTTATAAATACATATATATTTAGTAAAATATAAAAAACCTAAATTTACTGTAACATAAAATTTTTGTTCTGAATATCCTATTTTGTTTTTATTCCCTATATACAAGATTTCTTATCTTTATATGAGAGTTAGTTTTAAGAACATAGTAGTCAAAATCAAATCTTAAAAAATTAGCATATTTAGAGTTCTAAAAGCAAAATTAAATAAACTTAAAAATAAGGATCACATCAAAAATAATAGTTGCATACCTTTAGATACACTGACATGTATAACATATAGCTTTAAATCCTTTTTAGCTATCAGAATTACGAAAAAGCTTTGACATTATTGGGATTTTAGTTAATAATACTTATAGGGTCATTAGTTCGTCGTATGGTCTCACAAAGAAAGTCAAATTGTTTATTGTACCAAAAAGATTCTAAATGTAATATATTATATTGATAAATTTTTACGTCGACCACAATAATCATATATTACGATTATCGTATATTAAAATACAATAAATATGAATCAATTATTACACTATTTTTCTTGTCTCAATCTCAATTGTAACATCATATTCTTCTTTTTTCTAACTCTAATATGTTATTTTCATTTTATAGATATATGGACTTTTATATTCATATCAGAGAGTGGTTTTAAGGATACAATAGTTAAAATTAAGTCATAATAAGTTAATTTATTAATTAGTTGAAGTTTCAGAATGTTAAGTATTAGTTTCTCAAATATATAAAGCTTACTGATATAAAAGTTAATTTATTAAGAAATAAGAACCCTATTCAAGATGATATTTAAGACTTTAAAGATACTTATAATGTTTATAATTTTAATTTACATAAGAAATATAATCTGATGACATTTCTTATTTTTTTTCATCTTAAGGGTTTGAAATATTCTAAAATATAGTAATTAAGAATAATTTGATTTAATTGCACCTCTTCCTTTCTAGTATGTAAGTGATTTTTTTTCAAACCCAATTTATGTTTATATAGCCACTTTGTTGATAATGTTGTCTAATCAACGCAATAAATTGTCCTATAATTTGATTATTAATTTATATGTTATATAAATAATTTTTTCCAATGATTATGTTATTATAAATACATATACATTTAGTCAATCATAATAATTTTAAATTAACTGTAACATAATTTTTTGTTTTAAATTTTATATGTTATTTTTAGTTTCTAAATACATGATAATTTACTTCATATTAGATAGATAGTTTTAAGAACATGATAATTAAATTCAAATCCTAGAAAATTAGTAATTTTAGATTTTTTTGAAGAAAATTAAATAAACTTAAAAAATAGGGATCACATCTAAAATATTATTGCATACCTTTATACACTGAAATTTTTGCTATATAGTTTTAAATCCTTTTTAACTATCATACTTACAAATAAGTTTTACCGTTATCGCCATTTTAATTAATAATAATTATACATTCATTTGTCGGCCGTATGGTTTCCAAAAAAAAAGATAATATAAATTTTTTTATTGTACCAAAAGAATTCTAAAGATGAATCAATTGCTACATCATTAAAATGGAATAAAATAAAGATGAGTCAATTGTTACATCATTTTTATTGTGTCAATCTCAATTGTAACATTATTTGTTTCTTTTCTAAATTTAATATTTTTTTAAATAAATAGATTTGTATATTTATATCAGTAAGTGCTTTTAAGGATACAATAACTAAGATTAAGTCCTAATAAGTTATTTCATTAATTAGTTAGAGGTTTAAAATATTTAAAATTAGTTTTTCTACTATATAAGGCTTATTGATTTGAAAATCAACTTATAAATAAATAAAGACCCATCCAAAATAATATTATTTTCGTTTTAAAGATATATGAATTTTTATATTCATATTGAAAGGTTTTGAGGATACAATACTCAAAATTAAGTCCTAATAAGTTAATCTATTAATTAATTAAAGTTTTAGAACATTTAGAATTACTTGTTTATATTTAAATTGAACAGTGGTTTTGAGGATTCAATACTCAAAATTAAATCCTACTCTCTTCGTCCCTTAATAATTGATCATCTTTCATTTTTGGGTCGTCCCACAAAAATTGATCACTTCCAAATTCGGAAAGATTCTGTATGTATGCTTACATATTTACCCTTTTTAAATTTTTTTATTTTATTTATCTCTCCACATTTAACTCTCTATTCCAACCAATTTTATCTTTCATGACTCACTCTCTTCCCCCCTCTCTCTAAAGGATCAGAAAAGAAAAATACACAATATATAACCTAAATTCTTAATATGCGTGCAAAGTAACACTACAAGAAAAAAGACTTTTAGCACGGGAAAAACCGTCGCTAAAAGCCCAAAATCCATCGCTAAAGGTTTTAGCGATGGATATTCCGTCGCTAAAAGTTCCTCGTATAAAAGCCCATCACAAAAAGTTTGGCGACGGAATTTTCAAATCCGTTGTCTAATATTACACTTTTTGTGATGGATTTATTTATTAATTAGCGACGGAATATCCGTCGCTAATTATATTTTACGCATTTTAATTTATTTTCTGTTTTGTGAATTTAGTGACGGAATAATTTTTTTGGCGACGGAATGTTCCGTCGCTAAAAAGTTAATAGAAGAAACACTTTTGGCAACGGAATTAATCCTTGGCCAAAAGTGAATTTTTTTTAAAAAAATTATTTTTCTATTACCCAGACCTGTAATAAAAATTTTAATTCTCAACAACGCACAATAATCAATACACAAAGAAATATATACAATCGATTATAAAAAATGTTTATTATAAAAAAATAGTCATCATGTACAAGCCGGTGGGGGAAGGGGGGACAAGCTGGGACCGGGCACGAGAAGGGGCTCATCAGGGGTTGCCGAGTCCCGGATCTGGATCCTGCTGATCCGGGGCCGGCTCGACATGTTCAGCAGCGGTACCCTGTTGATCCCGTTCCTTGATCATCCTCAACACTACCGTAGCAATGCGCTGGATCTCCTCCTCGTCCAATGGATGCCGAGGAGCAGGTGTCTGTGCAGGGGCAGTGGGGGGTGAGGACGCTCCTATCACGGCATGAGCAGTCATGCTAGGCAGGCCGCATATGCGACCTTTCGGCCGATTGACGATCTCCGACGTATCCAGCCATCGCTTCGCCCCAGTACTCGCACCCGTACTAGTAGACGCTGATGGCTGTCCAGACTCCCTAAGCTGTTCATACAAGGCCTGCAAAAACAATGATTAATGTTAGGGCATTAATTAACGCAACAAACATTGAGGATAGTAAGAAAAAATTAACAACTTAATTAAACATATCGACTAACATTGATCCGC